>JABUQX010054951.1:17500-31156 GCA_015478945.1 Trachelipus rathkii
GATTGAATGTAAAAACTGGCAGGGTAATAATTTTGTAAGTTAGTGACAGAAAAAATCCAAATTTTTAAACTATAGGCACTTAGTTTAGTGTATTCATTGCTATTAATAGGTGTCATGAAAGGAGACTGAAATTTAGCTAAGTTATAATTGTGGGTAGTGTATAACATAATGTGGGTAGTGTAGGCTACTAATATTAAACGAATCGGGAGATTGGTTTTGTATTTTCGTGAGACGGTAAAGGATACCCGGGGCACAGCCTCAAGAATAGTAGGACTCATAATCGGGATTATTTAAATTGTAATTGATATATAATTTGCCGTAGTTAATGTTAAATTTGTCTTCTGCAGTCAAAGAAAGTTTGAGAGGATCATTGTTAATAGGGAATATTTATCATTAGTGAAAGTAGAGTTTCTTTATTCATATATCATTATCATAACCCACCTTCTCTCTCCAAGAACTTGGGTAGGTGCGACTCATTCACTGGAAACAAAATTATATAAGGTAGAAGATATAACGCAAGTCGAAAAGAAAGCAGTTACCATTTAGTAAGAACTTAGTCAAATTTAGTCAAAAAACCCACCCTAGAACTTCACGGGACCGCGAAGGACCTCACTATGTTCTCGTCATGTAGGGTTCATTCTTGGCCTAGGTGGGCCGCAACCATACGCCCCGCCCATACCCCCTCACAAACCGCATTTATCACATCCTATTATTGCACCTTTCTCTGTCCCTCTCAAAAATCATATCAAATTCCTCTCCTCCATGCATTATGTTTACTACTCAATCCAACCTTTCTCGGTCTTCCCAGCTTGTCGATTGAAACAAGATGCTTTACCTGTATACATCCGCTAATCAACCGACTACCATCCAACCTTTCCACATGACCAAACCATCTAAATGTACTTTCATTTATTCTGTCATTTACTCCTTTCTTCACACCACACAACGCAATAATGCGTTCATTCCCCATTTTATTAATTCATCTCACATCTAACACGCTCCTAAGATTGTCCACCTGAATACATTGTATTTTAGATCTATACCTCTTATTTCAGATCATAGTTCCACTACTATACACTAACAAAGATAAAAACATACCCTCATGTATGACCCTAGCACCCTCAAGATTTAGTCCCTTTAAATCCACCAAGGACTAAATTGTTCCAGCCACCATCCTACCATTCCAACTATCCTACTACACTCTGCATCATCCGTTCCCTTTTCTTCCAAAATTTATCCTAAATATTTAAACTCCGACACTTCTTCCAGTTGCTCACAATCCAAAATAACTTCACACTGAGAACTCTTCACACTCACAACCATAATCCTACTCTAATCTACGTTTACTTTCAAGCCCCTTCTTCAAACACCCTGCCTGTCAAATCTCTTTACCAATCCTCTCAAACTCTCTTCAGATTTGCCACACAAAACAAATCATCGCATTTTCCCTATCATTCTAACACCTTCCCTGCTATCCCACCTCTAATTATTTCATAAACCCATCCATATAAAAATTGAATAACCTAGGAGAAATAACACATCCATGCCTCACTCCGCTATTAATATTAAATCAAAATATAGTTATATATATATATATATATATATATATTATATATAATATATATATATATATATATATATAAATATATATATATTAATATATATTATATATATATATATATATATATATATATTTGTGTGTGTGTGTGTGTTTGTGTTGGTGTGTGCGCTTGTGTGTGTCTGTTGGTGTGCATAGCAAACTAACAAGAATAATAAAATATAATAAAAAAATTTAAATTGAATACCTGTTTACTCTTCCCACTTATTTGGAATAAAATGAAATACAAGTTATTTTTGTATGAATATAATTGATTATTTGTTATGATTGATTGATTTATTCTCTCAACTAACTTTAATTTAAATTCTTCATTTGGTTTGAGGCACTATCACTGGCAAGCTGTTTATATTAAATTAAAATGTTCATATCTTTACAATTAGATTAATTTTCTGCTAGGAAAGATTGTTCCTTAGATTAAAAATTAGCATTGATTGAATTTAAGATATGCTTGAAAGCCGGCAAATGTTTTTACAAATTATATTTTAAAAAATAAATGAAAGAACTACATAGATTTTCCATTAAAATGTAAAAGTAAAACTATAATATCGGCGAGTTAAGTGTTTCATTCCGTGGTAATGGTCCACATTAGCTGACTTCGCATTCCTTATTTTAAATTTTCTCACAGGAGCGACTGGTTGAAAGGAGAGGAGGAGATTACCAAATTATTTTTCCCTTGGAACCTATGAAACAATCTGGGCACCCTATACCATGCCTGCGGTTCCAGAAATGGGAGGGATTCATACCTGAGGTTGGAGCTTGTGAGCACTTCTATGGGAGTTACATAAAAAAAAGTTGCAATGGGAAGGTTCATGTTTGTGATTTAGAATTTATAGTATTAGCCAGCTTCCTGAGAATCATGGAGCTTTTCTGCACGAGAGAAACTTCTAATACAAATCACACGTCAGTGGATTAGAGAAGGTCAATAAATCGCGGAACAGTAAAATTGTAAGTTAAAACAAAAAAATACATATATATTTTTTCCAATAAATAGTAAGTTAAAATATATTCTTGGAACGGAACCAGTTAATATATCTTGTCTACTTTTTATAATATTGATGGAACCGGAAGCATTACCAACGGGTGACGTAAACACATAATAATAAGTTCTGATTTAAATTATTTACATTTGTTAAGGATACAAATGAATGGCAAACGAATTGCGCTTGCAGTAACTCAGCCCCCGGTAAACCCTATCAGTAACTTTGCTTTGGTAATAATATGTATTTTTATTTTTGTTTTTATTAAAAAAAAAAAATTCTTTGCAGCAAATTTGCTGTTGTGCACTACATTAGGGCTTCTCTAATCTATTTCCGTCTATTTTATGCACGTACTCTCCACAGGGTAAAATATATCCATGATTGTCGTGAAACTGACCTATTCCTAAAACGTATTTGGGAAAACTAGCTAACAGCATTTAAGTTTAAACTCATTTCTATAAAAACTTGGAGGTGATACTTATCAAATCTATTGATGTAAAAAAATTGGATAAGGTAAGCATATTTAAACTGATTTGGGGATCCTATTTCCCCAAGGTTAAGAAAAAAAATTTTTGTTAAGATATTCTTTGCAAAAATAACCAGGGTTGGGGTAGGGAAGGTGGGGAAGGGGTGTGTGGTTTGATTTACTGATTTATAGAGCTTGAGTTTGTAATGATGGCGACATGAGAATACATTAATTTCTTAAGTTTTATGAATTATGAAACAGGTAATAAATTTTAGTAAAACAAACTGTTTTAAAGCTATAACAAAAATGCCTATTTTTTGTTGCTATGTTAACAAAGAAAAATAGATCATAATAGATCATAATAATAATGAATCAATATAGATCATAGATGGGGAGGGTTGAGCGAGGCAGGGGGCAGGGTGGGGAAGGCTATGGAGGACTGCTTAGGAGGGGCTCTGGACGTCCTCTGGAGGCTCTGGAAGTACATCATTGGGGGTTAATCCTGGAGGTCTTGGGGAATGACTTCATTTATATAAAAAATAATTAATGTAAAGTTTATATCAATTTTTTTTTTTTTTATTAAAAATTTTTTTTTTTTTTTTTTAAAAAGAATAAAAAAATGTTTTAAATTGTTTAAGAAAAATTATAAAATGGAAATTTTTGATCCATTTAATTTTTATTTTAATTTTTTTTTTTAAAAATTTTTTTTTAAATAAAAATTTAATTTAAAATTCTTCGTTGTTACACATTTTTTTTTTAGAAATTCTTAATTTTATTTTTTTTATATTGAATTTTATTTTTGGCAATTTTTTTTCTATTTCGGTAGAGAAAACCTTCAAGAGAAAAAAGTATACCAAGTTTCGTCGTATTATGTCAATATTTCAGGTTTGGGGCTGGAGACCCACCTTTGGGGGGTGTACGGCTATTTAACCCATATAGTGTGATTAACCTTATATGATGGTATATACGATTATTCATTGTTCCTATGCAATTTCATATGGATTGGGGGTGTCACGCTGCACTCTGAGGTGTGTACGGCTGCTTAACCTATATATTATGTGAGTACCTTATATGAAAGGTTATACTGACGGAGCTTCATCGTTCTATGTCAATTTCCCTATGAATGTGGGTCCTACCACTAAACCAGCTCTGTGGATTGTAGGATATATTTACACTTTAGATACGATACGGTAAATTCTTATAATGAAAGGTAATATACGAGTTTCAGCTTTCTACATCATATTGCATAATGTTGAGGGGGGGCCATGCATTCCCCCTGGGTTTGCATGGGTCACGTATCTCGTTATGAAGTGGAGCGGTTACTACACCATCTAACCACCCAAATTTTAACCCGGATAATGGATTAACTCGTTAACCTGCTGTATAGAATGACTTTATCTAGGCACTATTGTAAGATGCACTCAACCCTAAATTTTAGGCCAGCAGATTTACAAGCTCCTGGAACACATCTTGCCTGTGAATGACAACGCAATATTGAAGCACGTTGGAGAAAGAAAAGATTGGGGAACAGACAGCTTTCATGATTGCATAAGAATGGAGAACGGACTTTTTATTTTGTCTATGTAATTAACCTTCTCTTTCTATGGTCTTTAAGAACCAGTGCGTCCTAAAAGCTGTTTCTGGGACCTATCCTTGACTCAATATCTAGCAGAGGAATCATCGTGCTTCACAGATTACTCGTTTTTCGATATCACTGTGACTGTATATCTTCTAATATTTAATGGCAGCGAGCATTTTCAAGGCAATTTTTATGAGCTGTATCTTTATTGGTGGCACTATCATCCATCTGGATGGTGTGCCATGGATTCGGTCAGATATTTTTTGTCACAAACATCTATCGAATAAACATATCAGTATGTGTAGTTTTGCTGTGTCAAATTGAGTGATCGAGTTGCTGTTACCATATAACCTTTCTTTCAGCTTGTTCTTTACTGTTATTTGTGTCGGTTTTCCACAAGGATCGCTCCCATAATCTAAAGAATACTGACAATCCTCGTTTTCATTGAGAAAAGTGCAGATCTCTTCCATTGCACTCAACACACTATCATCGACTGGGCGCTCTCTTTTTTGTACTTGATGGCTTTCTGTTGAAGAAGAACTGCTTGCAACAGTTATCATGGTAAATGGCATCAAAAGCGAACAAATCGGCAGCACCAATCCGGGTTGTTACTTCTTGAACCCAAATGCCTTCTCGAATGCCCTCATGTTTTAATACAGATTATTTTATAACTCCAGTTCGTACTAAATAAACAACTTCACGTTGGGAAAAGTAGCTAGTTTTTTCTGTTTTTCAATGAAATTCCCTATCACTCAACTTTAGTGCAAAAAAAAAAAAAAAAAAAAAAAAAAACAGCCTTTGGTATTGAGTCGAATTACAAGGCTAAATACGTTCGAGTCGAAATAAAGAAACATAAGTTAAGGTCTCTTGTGATGGTTGAAAGCGATGTCGAATTAGGAATTTCTCAAATAATGCTGCAAAATAACTTTGGGGCCCTAGTGTATATTTCTGACAAGAGGTGTAACCAACATATTCCTTTCACCCTTAACTTGATTCCTTTCATCTTTTCTTGGCAATGCTAGTTTACAGCACCCCTGTAATTAATTGCTTTTTCTGATATTTACGTCCCATCATTCCGGACGAAATTCAAATATGTCAAATTGGCAACCACCTTTGTAGCCATTATCTAAGCAAGGTTTCTTAATCAGTCTGTATCACAAACACAGAAGGAGTGTATTACTGTGAAATTATTTATATATAGGTAGATAACCATATATAGGAGTATATTATATTGTTAATAACATATATATATATATAATTAAATCATATATCTATATATATTATATATTCCTATATAATATTATAGTTATATGTTATATAAGTGTAGGGGCCATTTTTGACCTGGGGCCTCTACCTTTTATTCGATACGGGAAGATAGAGGTGACCGTGGTCGAAATTAGGAATAATCATGTTGTAGTTGAAGCCAGAAATACAGGCGAAATTCAAGTCTCTAGGAAATGTATATTAAAGAGGTACCCCGTGTCCCAGAGAAGCGTAGCGTCCAATATAATGGGTTCGGCCCTTGTTGCTGTTCTCGAGCTGAGCGGGAGATTAGGCTTTACGAGTTTCGGATTGAGTGTGAATGACGTAATCTGTAGTACGAACGAGATTACCGTTCCTCTGCTCCCCCGTTAAGGGGATGCTGTCCCTTAAAAATTGAATTGATCTTAAAGTCTGAATATTTGGATACGAAGATCAGATGTGTCCCGAGATGGGAATCGATAGCTGAGTCGGAAACGATTCCTGTAAGCGAAGCGGTTATTCCGCCTCTCCGGCTCCGGCTCGCCGAGGCTCCGGCTTCACGGGCTACGGCGTGCACGAGGCTCGGCTACCGGCTTCCGCTTCGGCTCAGCGCTCATTGCTCGATATATCTTAAAGAGGTATAAGTTATCTGTGATTCGTTTATTATTTGGAAGAGGGTTAGATGGTGACGTAATCTCATCGTAGGACGAGATTACGTACCTTGATCCCCCGTAAGCGGGACGCGCCCCCAGAAGAATTAAATTTGATCGTAGAGGCGAAATTTTGATAGTGTCATAGAAGAAGGAGAAAGTGAGTTCTGGAATCTACTAGAGTTTGATTGCATCGGGCATCCAGTGGTGGTGGCTCTCGGCGGTACTGGGATCGTAAAGGTATGTGTATAGATATCACATATTGGTGTAAAATATAGGTTTAATACAGGGTGGTAAGCATACTCGACTTTCACCGTTTGAACGTGCCCTTCCTCCATGAACGAGTACGCGCGGTTGTTCAGCATACCCCCGGGCTGACGCGTGGGCGCATCCGATCGCGCGCCGCTCCGGTGCGATCCGAAGCGAACACGATGGCGAGGGCCGCGCGCCTCCGTCAGGCGCACGCGGCCGCGGAACGATCTCGCTCGACCTGGGCGTGCGCGCGGCTGCGCGCCGCAGCAAGTCCGATCGCTGCGCAAGAATGGAAACGTGTTCTGTTTTCCTTTAAAAAAAAATATATTTTATTTATGAGGTATTTTTTGTTTTCACCTTAATTTTTTCAAAAATTATTATTTTTTATTATTTTTTAATGTTATTTTATGGAGTGTTTTACTGATTTTTTACTGCTTTCATGTTTATCTAACCGCGTAAAGCATATGTTTACATTTTACATCCCAATCAGTAAATCCAGTAAATCAACTGCCCTTGCCCTACCGCCGCTACCATCTATTGTTCTTATGGCACTATTGGATAGATTATGATTCTACTAAATGTCACAGTCATATTGTTCTTTTTTAAAATTGGGTATTATGTTTTACATACGGGCTAACGATCATACAATAGTAAAAGCAAACATAGGGTCCCGCTCACTGCCACCCTACGGTCTAATCATCTCTGGTTTCTATTCGGTCTACCTTTGATCTATTGATCTATTGAATCTATTGATCCTATTGATCTCAAAGGCATGTTTGTTAGTAACATTTGTTATGTTTACAGACCGCGGGCTACAGAACAGTAAATCGAGTCAGATGCAGTGATTCATCGTATCCTTCTCCTCTTCCTTCCCACTGATTTTATTTTCTTACGGCTTTGAGTAAGTGAATCATTTAAAACATAAACGCAAACCTTTTCTTTATTCATTTTAATCTTTTTTACCAGGTATCAATCTAGAATGGACGTCGGTAAATTTATGCTCCGCGCTCCTCCTACATGTCTTGTGTCTGGTCCTACAGGGTCGCAAAAACCTTTCTGTTTATTAAGACATTTTTAAAAGAATGCAATTTCTAAAAACAACCTGTTAAAATCATATTGTGCTACAGTGTTTACCAAGAAAAATTTAAAGATTTACAAAGATGCTAATCGGCGATTTCACGAAGGTTTATTATGACAGAATAACTTTGTCCATTGTTTACCAGGGCATAGAAATTAATATTCTTGATGATCTGATCGAATAAATTGAACGCACAGATATACACAATGATAAATTTCTACAGTTACCTCGATGCATTATAAAATTACAGTATTTTTTATACCACAGAATAATCTTTCATCAGAATAAGTACTGAGGGAGTGTCTTTTTAAATCACCTTCAGTATTTATTCTGTTTCGGTCAAAGGAAGGCGATATGAGTCAGGTCAGTCGGTTGTCGGCTCTACCCAATGTCCCTACTCAAACGGTAAAGAGTTTCTTCTGTCTAGAAAGACAATAATAAGAGTACATCTAATACTGCACGGTGTATTTGAGCTCTCTGTGATCCTTCCATGCCGCCTAAGAACAGGCCTCATACGTCACAGTGTTACATGGCTCCTACAGATATCTGGTGCTAACCTTAGTGAGATGCGCAGAGGCGGGTATGAGCATCTGGAAGATGAGGTACTCTAGTAGACGAAGTTATTTACTTCTCTTGGAGAAAAAATTATAGAAACCCAAACCTTCAGAAGCAAATCGTAGAATGATCTGTTGAAAGAATGAAAAATTCTATAAAAGTACTTAAAATTATTAATCATTCACTCTTGCCATGAGAATGTTTTCATTTAAACTAGACCTTAAGAACGTTAATAGCTATCAGTCGTCATATAGATAACTAATTCAGTTATAATAACTTCGCTGGGTAACCGTAAGAATAAACGTAAAAATATTATAAGAGAAGCTATATGTACGAGATATAGGTGTAAGGTTGTTGTTCTACATTTAACTTCTTTATTCTCGGTTAATGCCCTGTATGATATAACCAAATGACTTGCCTCAATTGATGAAGAAGGTAGTAGGTTTTATCTTACAGCGAATTATCGAGAAGTATTGAAAGTATATAACACAGGTAGACCTAACTCTTGCTTAACACCTATCTAACAGCATCATCAATACGGACATCAATACAAAACAACAACAACCAACAACACAACACAACACAACAATAACAACAACAGATAACAACAACAAATCAAACAACAACAACAACAACAGACCAAACAACCGCAATGATCACAACAATAAATAATAATTAACCACAACAACAACATACAACATAAACAACCAACAACCCAACAACCAAACATCACAACAACACACACACAACCAAACAACTAACACACAACAACAACAACAACAACTAAACACACACAATTCAAAGTGGTTACAACTTCAATCAAACCCCTAACTGCAACAGATAGGGTATATAACCCTTATCAAGCTGATTCAGCAGGAGGCGGAAGCCTTATTGAGTTTAATATCGATTAGGCCGCACAAGGTTTGTTAACAGATAATTATTACGAGAAGGATAATGCAGTCAAATATATTAAATCTCTGAAATTGTTGATACTATTCATTAGAGAAAAGATAAACTAATATAAATATAATAGATGGCTATACAAAAAAATAGTAGAATTAAACTAAAAAGTTTTTATTTTAAATTCCATGTACTGAGAGGACTGGGATAATGGCTGTTAGTTAAAACACTTGAAAGTGGGCCTCTTAGGTTTTAATAATTTTAAAACATGGTAGTACTTACAAGGTGAAGCTTACTATGAGAAGTAAGTGAAACAACGGGTATAATGCTCTATATAATGATTTTAATATAATCAGGCATTACCTGGAATAACTCGGGTCAACTTATTGACGTGAGTAGAAACAATAGAGCTGGATCGTGTAGACTATGCATTGATACCCTGCTGAGACGTGCGCACCGATTATGAAGTGATTATTTTTGGACCAGAATAGGATCCTGTAGGCAGGGAATCGGAAGGGACAGTGGAATACAACACAAACGGAACTATGACTCAAGATGATTATTCATAATTTTCCGAGAAAACTTTAATCCAGATATAAACCAGAATTTACTTGGGAGTAGATTCGATAGTACTGACCAATGTCTCCAAGAGCCCGGAATCTGCGAAGGTACTCTCTGGTACTGCGATGAAGTATTTTGCTCGATAGATTAAAGCTACGATAGGATGTAATAATTTGAGAAACAATATATAACGTATTATAAGTTTACAATGTATAGGAAAATTTTCAAAATAGAAAAACCAATAACATCGCTTCAAATGGATTAGTTCAATAAATATTTATGTAATTTTTTTTAATTGATTGGTCTCGAATATCATTTGCGTTGAATAGTAAATAGTATTATCAAAGAGCTGTCATATCAGTGTTTATTTTGTTAGATTTGTAAATTTAAAGTAGTGGGAATATTATTTTGCTATAATAAAAATTAATATATATTTATAATATTCATGTTTGGTTTTTAATTTACTTTTTTTTCAGTTATTAACTGAAATATTAATTTATTGTTTAACGTCATTGTTGAATTTCAGTTGTGCAGTTTTCTTACTACAGAATCGCGGTTCGCTGAAATAATTACTGTATGATGTGAAGCAACATACAGTTATGGTGGTTTTTCACAATCAGATTTCAAAAGTTCTCCTCAAAATTAATAAAAGATATGACCTGATAAAATATTTGAAGTGAGGCTCTCTACGTTTTTGCACTACAAAAAATTTCCCGACACGCCGCTCTGTCTCGGGTGCTAAAGAGGACATGGCCGCTATCATTGACAGCAAAATAAGATATATAAAAATTAAATCTTACATCTGGGTTCACAGATCATATATATTTCTTAAGAATTGTACAAACATTGGATTTCGGCATTTTATGAAATGATGCAAGATCAAAAGATAAATCACAGCACTGTCCTGACTACAATCGAGCAGTCTAACTTAATATATATCAAAATGATATGGACAGATAGGGGTACAGAATTTTTAGGTAAAGTTTCAGGAAATAGTTACTGAGTATGACTAGGGTATTACAACACATTTCAGTTATAAGCCGCAATAGTTGAATAGAGTTAGCAAATTACTATAAAAAGAAGCAATGCATAGTTTTTAACGAAGATGAATCACATTTAATATTGTCTAAATACTGCAAGACAGGCTTACTCACCTATATTCGGTCTCATTGACAGGAGACACAGTTTCAAGAATAACCCTATAGAGATGAGTATCTCGACAAAACCGTAGCGTACCTATCAACTCAATTAGGGAAAATTAAAAAAGATAACATGTCGTAGTTAAGAAGTAGGCAGATTACTTGAGGTATCCAGGATTGATAAAATATCAGAAAAGTGTATGAAGCCGGTTGGTCGAAAGCAAGTTTATAATAAGGTAGAGTACCATCAGAGATTCCCTAGAGACAGTATTTAAACTTTCATTGAGTGATTAAACGGTGAAAAAAAGGGATTTATATATATACGGCAGGAAATTAAAACAGAAATAAGATCTTATTTTCTAGAGTACACTTATGACGTATATTAAGAAATAAATTAATTCAGGATCTAATAAAGGGAAAAGTATGTAAAAAACACGCAGTATCGTAAATAGAGTCGAAAATGGGTAGAGTTCCCTTAGTGAACTTTAACATAAGTTATATATATAAATGCTAACAGGATTAGACAACATTGATTCAGTTATTATCCTTGGGAAACATCGGAGAGTGATAGAAGCCATATAGTTCTAATTTTAACACTAGTTGTACCTAATACATATAATCGGAGCTTCTATATAAGCATGGATTTTATATTCGGTAAATATATAAAGTATAAGACTTAACTTTAGCAATTTATTCTAGATGATCTACGATATAAAAATCAGCAGAGAAAATTTGTAACAAATTCAGTTGAGTCTGCTTTAACTTATATTCGTTCGTATCTTATTATATAATCTTAACATGATTCTTTTTTATTCATTATTAATTAATAATTGATTTTAATATATTATTAATATATTATTAATTATTATTCAATTTATTATTATTATTAGAGTAATTGTGTAACATGTAAGCTAGACGTAAGATGGCGGAATCACACACAACGGATTGGATTCGATCGCTGTGTGATTCAATAAGGGTGGTGCTAGTAGAGATCGGAATTTGCGAAGACTATCCCCTCATAGAACACACACATCCACACTCTTGATTTAACAAAGCCTGGTACCGAAAATTATTAAATATATAAAATTATATTATATTGGATATTTCAACTCCAGGGTTTCCATTGAGAATCTTTACTTTTTTAGAGTAATTGGAAAACAGGTTTTAAAATACCTTATTAAAAAATAAATATAACATACTATACTTACCATATTACTGAATACCCGAGATCGTATTGTTATATTCAGGATGACAGCAACTATATAAGGGCCGGCTTTACAAGAATATAATTTAATATATTATATAATTCATTATAATTTTAACTAAAATGTATTTAATATAATTTTATTCCTCACGAATAACTGGTACTCTAACTTATAAAATTATTCTATATTACCAATTAAGGGCTTTATAAATAATGCTTCGTAGCATAGAGGCACTCACAATAGCAATTTATTATCCATTATTCCATCGTTAAATCATTCTAAAATTATAAATAGTTATTAAGTTGAATTTAAAGTTATTTATAAGATTATAAATAATTAAATACAAATATAGACTATTAATTGTGTGGTGTGAAGAAGAGATAAATGAGAGAGACCGAGAAGGAGAGAGAAGTACGTTAGAGAATAAACTAATTTAATAATAATAATAATAGCACAATACAATTTCAGTTCTCACATCTTATGTAAGTAATCGAACTCTTGAAAATAGATAAATAACGATAAATAAAAGAATATATCTCATTTAACTGAATAATATAATAATAGATTTAAATTAATTAATTAATAGAATATGAAAGGTATTTGAGTGGTTTCATGAGGAGAGCATGTTTGTGGTCCACGACTAACCCGATTCTCTTAGGTCCAGTGGTTGTACTTAGACACATATATGGTATAAATATTTAGACCCAGACTATAAATTAAACGGTTTTTCCAAAGTTTGCAGATGAATAGCAAATTGGCTGTTTCAGTTAGATAATGATGGATTATAAATATTACTAAAGAATAGGAAGGGAGCTTGTAATCGTTTTGTGATTGGAGTCGCAGTTCATTCCTCTTCACTAAGATCTTCTCTCCGTCAATAGAAACCCATAAGGTTTCGATCGGCATGTTCTCCGGCTGTGGCCATTTCAGGCTACGAGAAGTGCGTAGTCGGGGGTGGAAAATTCTCGGTTCTCGCAATCACTTATATCTCGCCAATCTTCTCATGTCAGTCTAGAAATCGGTTGCAGGGATACTCTTCGACGAGCAAAGGCGGGCTTCTGTATCAAGCTTTCATCAGACGAAACTGTCCTTGGTTCTCCTACGTGACAATCTTTCTGGCTATTGCCAAATAACATTCTCTAGCACGGTCTGTAAATCTCCCCCTTTCGCTGATGGTCTGTTGTTTATTCTCCAACTGATAAAGGCCAATCTCTTCGGCCCTTCGCTCAATTTCCACTAACTCAACCCTAGAAGATTCTGGCATTTCTCTTTCCTCCTTCTCTCCCCTGCTCAGGTGTCCTATGTCTTGCCTGTGATTAACATTTGATAGGGTGCATAGGCCCTCTGTAATCTATGGAAGGATAGAAAAGACGCGGTGGCCCGAGATGGCCATTCCTCCCAAACGTTTTGAGGGAGTGTGCTTCCGTGCTCATG
>JABUQX010054952.1:5000-17500 GCA_015478945.1 Trachelipus rathkii
CAATAGCTTACAGCGAAAGGAATACATTTTTTGGAATCCTCGTAAAATTTTGGATAGGAAAATGATAAAAAAAATAAAAAAATAAAAAAAATTATTGTAATCAATAATTATAGTAATATGATTAGGAGGCCTATTTAGAGACCTTTTAGTGGTTACTCCGTTTAAAATAAATAGATTTCTATTAAATTTTGCCTTTTTTTTAACTAAAGGAATACCCAAGGGGTATACCGCACCGATGGCAGGAGTCGGGTCTCTTGGCCTTCCGGGGAACTACGGTAAGGACTAATCCCCCCTCCGGGAGAGGGTCTCCGTGAAACTCGGCGCCGCTCTTTGTGAGTATTTGCGGTGTCGCGTTCCTCCGCCCCTACCCCTACGGGGTATGGAAAAACGCCCCCCCCCCCGGTGTTCCCCGTCGGCTCGAGCCCCCTAAATTGGGGAATTTGTGTAATACCTTTACAAATAACCAGATTACATATAAATATAGATATAATTTGGTGCACAAATCAGATCCAGATATACAAAGATATAAAAAATAAGTCAATATATATAATATATATATATATACTGATATATACTATAATATATATAGTCATATTAGGTCCCAGCACCCCGCCCAAAATCGATCGCCGGTTCGACACGTTCATTTTTTTTTTTTTTTTTTTTTTTTTTTTATTTTTACTTTCCTATAACATGATACAATCTTTGGAAAAATGAATATGATTTTGATGTAGCTTTTGTAGTTATTCAAGACATGATTTTTTTTTTTTACAGTTTTCCTCGATAAAAATTTTGCCAGGATTCCAGCAATGTATTCTTTTTCCCGGTAAGCTGTTGTAGTTTTTTGAGATATGGATTGTGCCTCTTCTAGAGGCGGGCCATATATGATAAATATAATAATATAATATATATATATAATATATATATATATATTATTAAGTATATATATGGGATAGTCTTTATATATAGCAATATGGAAATTAAGTATAATTTGATTGATAATATGTATTTATATATCATAAGATAGAAATGGTCGTTATCTATAGTATATTATCTGGTGGTATCTTGATGGTTACCTAATAATATTTTGAAGGTTACTTAAAGGTTACCTGGTGGTAAGATCAAATTTTCTTCCTTCCTGTTTCATATATAAATCACTGACTGTATTACACATATTCTTACATGTTTGAATTTTAATATGGCCTACAACACTCAGGAAACAATTTTTTAATGAAACTTAAATCGAATACGAATCCAATATACCCGTATTTATAAATCTAATAGCTCAATATTATTAAAAACACACAAAATCAGTAATAAAAATAATATGAAAAGCGTATTATTATCAAATAGAACTCCACGCACAATCTTTATTATTAATAACGAAAATATTGCAACTGATCTGAGGCAGAGGCAATCTATATCGTAGCCGAATTTGAGTCAAACACGTTTTCAGCGACTCTAACGTTGAGTCAATAATTATTCATATGAATTAGGAATCAAATAAGTCGATATAAGAGATGATCAAGTTAGCATAAAATAATTATTAATTAGTTAATTATTATAATTATGTTATTAATAATATTATTATTATTTCTTGCTAATGCAATTTAAATAGGGATTATTTAAAAAAAAAATGACTGATACTGACTCGTCAGGCACATCCAAAGTTGCCTTGCCCTAGAGAATAAGGAATAATTTTTTGACTCCGAGAATTAACAATTGGCACCGATCGCTACTATTAAAAAGGAATCGAGTAGAAATTAATGCCGGCATCTTAAAGCTAGACTTCGAAATAATAATAATCTTAATATAATAATAATATACACTATTTATATATATATAATATATATTATTTATATATAATATATAATATATTATATCATATATATAATATTTATTATATATATATATATAGATATAATTATATAGTATTATATACGTATTTATATCGTAATATATGATATATAGTATATATATAGTATATATAAGTACTAATATATATATATATATTTATAATATATAATATATATATATCATATTTATATAATATTATATATAGTATATATATAATATATATATATATACTACTACCATATAAATACAGCTACGTAGGAAGGGCATATTGGACCCCGAGATTGGGGGAAAAAATGATGACCCAAATTTTTACTCCATATTGGAGGTCTCACTTGGGGTAAAAAATTGAATAAAAACCCAATTTTTACCTGCCACTGACCTCTTTTTTGGGCTTTACCTTTTTGCCTTGACCTTTTTTTGGCCTTGACCTTTTTGAGCCTTGACCTTTTGAAACCCGTATTTTTGAGAACCCTTGATTTTTGAGAGAACCCGGGATTTTTTTGAGACCCAAATTTTGCAGAACCCAAAATTTTTGTGAGAACCCAAATTTTTAAGAAACCAAATTTTTTTGAGAACCCCAAATATTTTGAGAACCCAAATTTTTTGAGAACCCCAAATTTTTTGAGCAACCCAATTTTTTTGAGAACCCAATTTTTCTTAAGCGCAAACCTATCAATTATTGAGCAACCCTGTCCCGCAAGAAAGAAGCAGCAATCATGCGCCAAACGGTTGCCCGCCGTCACCGCAACGCTCCGTAACGTAAATGCACACCCCCACCCTCCTATATACCACGAACCCATAATTTCCGACTCACAACTGGAGTCATATTTCTATCGACCCCGCACCCACACCACACCCGGCTAACAATTCTTCAATTGATCATATCTCACATTTAATGCCGGACAACACCTCAAGCCACTCCACTCTTTTTTGATGATCACCTATAACGCCAAACTTCTTTCTTCGCTCACATCATACCCTCTTGACTCCAGTTTTGACAGCACTCACCACAACTCGGATCAACAATTTATCGACCACCCCACCACACACGGTAAACTATTATCGTCCCTCCTACTGGGACTCACAATTTGAACAACCCCAAGGTAATTTCCTCTGCATACCTTCCTTTAGACAGCGGCACTACAATCAGCCCTATTTTTTTGACTGTCTATCACCCATACCATTACCTACTCGTATTGACCCCATGCATATATCGGCCTAACACCCATACACTCACTGCAACATAACACCAATGAGCGTACCCATTTATTCACGCCACCCACAAGCTAATTTACTCTGGCACCCCATACGTCGGACCACACCCCGTCACATATATAATATAACCCTACTATTGTACGCATGTCATGAAGACACATACACCATAACCAATCCTTGAACACCTACACACCCAACACACACACCACTTATACACACATTCACACTATGACACTTATACACACAATTCACCTAGACCACTTACACTCACCCAATAGAACTCTGCACTTACATTTTACACACTTATAATCACACGTACAAACACACGACCAACCCCCCATTGGTCTTCCATGGGTCAATTCTGGCCCACCCTAATTTTTTTTTTGTCCTTCCTTTAGGGCCTTAACCCTTTTTTGATGTCTTAACCTCTGTATTGACATGATATTTTCAGCTCCATCACTCCGCATATACAAAACACAACAAACCCCAAAAAACACCCAAACCACCCACCCAATTTTATAAACTTACTCTCTGCTTTTACACACCACCACACAAAACACCCAACACCCACCGCACACAACCACAACACACCCACACACACAACCAACACACACCCAAACCACACAAACACACACCACACACCAAAACCCACCAACCCAACCCAACCCCAAACCACACACCCCACCACACCCACACCCACCCACACACCACAAACACACAATGGGCCGTCAACATTCTATCCTCAGACCCACTGCCTAACCTCTTGCATGAACCTTTCATCTGGTTCCCACTCCACCGATAACAGCACAGTACCCCTAGCGCGATGATTCTATTAGAATGTTCTAATGCGCTACTTAGATGAGTGCCAGGTGAGTTCCCCCAAGTACGCACGTGCCAATGACACGGTGACCCAAGATAAAGTTGCCAAGACGAGTGCCATAAGCTCGCAAGAATGCCAATACCGTGCCAAAGTGAAGATGCCACATAGTGAACCAACTGCAGTGCCACTTTTTACAGCCCTTCTTTAGCTCCCCTGCCAGAAACCCTAGCAACCATCTAGCCCTAATATGGGTGCCTACTAACCCCAATAACACAGCGCACTATTAAGGAATCAACTCGAGCGAAACTCCGCATTGAGCTGTAACATACAACCAAACATATACAATCTGCTAGCAAGACAATGCGTTCCTCCACTAATGAACACCAACGTATACGTAATCTTCCACGTCACCCTAACTCTATATAAGCACATTACAACCTCGCCATAACACTACTACACATAGCACTCACTACACTTACCACGCCACAAAGGATACCACTTACACAGCTACACTTCACACACACACTCGAAAGGCACACTCCAAATCATCTCTCAGTATGCGACTCTTTGATACGAGCATCCACCTTTGCCCACATCGCACAACAGTCCATCATTCTCCGAACACATACACACCACACGCTAATACTTGACATCGATTCCATCCTTTGAATGACTCATCTTTCGCTTCTAACCTCTAGCATCCATAAGCTGCCCCCACCACAGGACGCAGACCAAATCCCCCACTCCCCGCAAAGGATCGAGAGCCCCGCACCCGCAGATGCGACCGGCGCCGCGAATTAACAAAAAATATATATCATAACTATACTATAGAGTCATTCATCCACACTCTCTATTTACATGCTTAAGCATTTCTTTATTAAACAAACATAGCTTGCGAACCACAACATGCTCCAACACTCACGTTACAGAAACAACACACTATTACATACTTCACCACCACTAATACTATCTTACTATATAACCATTACTTCTTTACTTTAATACTTTTACTTTAAATACTTTATAATTTATTAAATATTCTAACAACTCATGTAATGTCAAAGAAACAAAAACAAAACCAGCCAGTGCCCTGACTATAATTAAACCATATTATCTATTACCTACACTACTGTACGACACACATATTTAATTAAAAACAAATACAATATACATACCTTAAGCAAAGTCACCAATCAGTAAATCAACTAAACATGAAAAACCGTACACCAATCCAGAGCCCGGAAATAGTAGTATGGCTACATCTCTTACACCTGGCACTTTACTGCTCTTAACAACTAACACATCTGCCCCGATATATACCTAAGCCAGCATAACTCAAAGTTTTACTGTTTTAACTTATCAATCAGTACCATAAATCTCACTGGGCTAATATAAACCCTCAACTACTCCTCATCCATCAACCCTCACACCACATTACCCCCACTACCTTAAAAAGCAGCTAAAATCAAGCATAAATACAAAAAGACGGTGTACCCTCACACACCCCATAGCAGGGACGACAAGATACTACTGTCATTTAATGCCTTATACCTGCCTCTTAACGTACCACATAGCTATATCACTCGCCATATTACACCATCACTCCCTAATATCTGAATCTGCTACTATAACTCATGTTTTACTGCTACTCTCTAACTCAATAACTGTATATTCACTGCTTTAACTCAACCAATAATCATCTAACGAACACCTAATCAACACCATAATCCATTTTTAAAAAGCCAACCACGCAAACAATAACAATACACGTAAATCAAACCTATGACGGTCCGATGACCCTAACACCACAGGCGCAAACGGATTAGTCATGCCTTCATTGTTATTACTGCTCTCTACTGATCTCAATCCTAACTCAAGTGCTCAATTATAGCAGCCTTTACAACTTTCTGCTTCCATTACTGCCTTAACCTTTCCCCTCAGAACCTTTACTGCTTTAACTTTTCTGACTTTACTGCTTTAACTTATCAACCTACGCACATATCTACTGTTTTCTAAAACATCATAAATCACATATCTAACTTACGCGAAAAACATGAAATAGTTTTTATCAAAATTCCATGTTTTAATACTTTCATTACTCATACATCTCCCCATTTCATTATATATTTTTCAATTTATTTTTATTATTTTATTTTCTACTATTTGATATCTACCTACTTAACATGTGTCTTATCTTAACTTACAATGCACATAACATCTCAGCGACTCACTAAATCATATATTTAACGAAACAACAACACCATCACACAAGCACCACACCCCCACACAACCACACACACACACACACACATACAACTATCAACACTCCTAAATACCACCAACACACTTCACACCAAGCCATATGACACCTTATACACACATTCACCCATGCCCACTTACAACTATTAACCATAGCACCCACACACACTTAACCAACAACTCTTCAACACCATATAACTACAAACCATGCGCGATCCAAACACAAACACCACAAAACTATACACTATTATACACACATTCACTACCTCACAACTACCTAACACACACAGTATCACACACCACTCTCACAACCCTATGAACAACAATAAACATTATGTCCATAGCACACTACATTAAATCACTAACTCACACACAACTCTTACTTCACAACTCCACCACACAAGACTTATAACTCACACACTCACCCACACAGAACACTCTCTACCATACACTACACACACAGATTTACGTTACACACAGATTTACTACACCTTTGCACAAGATTTACACACACACACACACACAACATACACACCACGGCGCACAACTCACTACACATATAACGTATTAATTTATTAAAACATCTTATGTTTTAATTAAAACACGTACATTTATATTACTCATTCAAATATAAACTAAAAATTATTTCAAAGTTTTAAAACTATCTATAATAAATCAATCTTATCTTTGAACAAAGGAATTTTATTATTAACTGTTTGATACTTTTTTGTTTATAAATTTTATAAACTATCAAGTTTTAAAATTACTTTAGTAAAATTTTATGAAATTTTATTAAAACATATTATTTACGTACCTTAAAGCAATTAAATTCAGTAAATTCAGTAAGGACAGCCCCTAGCACCCCTCTACATCAAGCTATACCACGTTTTGTTCTATTGACTTAATGCTTTACATCATCTTTAACCATGTAATAAGTATAAAAAAAATTACAAAATAAGTTCTTCTCTGCTACCTTAACATGTATTTTATTAAAATCATTCTAAGTTTTTATTTAAAAATACAATTATTCACTTACAATTATATTATTCACTCGATGTCTAACTAAAAATATTTCAAAGCTTTTTTAAATAATCGGGTTTCTTTATTTTAGTATTGATTATCTATGTACATTGACAATCCATCACGAGAAAACCCAACAACCCGCACTCCTTACAGATACGAAATTGACCTCTCTCTGTAAAATGTGTTGAAATTAACTACTTTAGGTTCTAATTAGGGATAATCCTTTTTGTAACCCGGGGCGGTTTAATCCTAATTCCAAGGTCAAAATATTATTTCAAACTGACTTTTTCTGTAAAAGTTGGGTGCAAATAACTACGTTAGGCCTTAATTTAGGCCCCTAAATTTAAGATAAGCCTTTTTGTAGACGGGCTAATTTAATCCTAATACAAGGTCAAAAGGTAATTCCCGTATAGACAAGAATCATTGTTATATTATTTTTTATAAAATATATTTAAATGAAACATGCTGGATCGGTGAGATCCTTTAAGGAAGGTAAAAAGGAAATGTTTTCCTTACTTGGATTGGTCGTGGGTAATCCTTATTCTATATGACCTCGTATGTGATTGGTCGAGAATTATTTATCGTCTTTTGAATTAAACTTTGTTCTTTAAACTTGTTTTTGAGCAGGTGTGTTTTTATTATCTTTTAGACCCAAACTCATTTTTAAATCATAGTCATTTTAGCTGTTAAGCGGTGCACAAATTATCTGATTTGTATTAAAAGTGTTTTATTTTTTACTAAGTGTATATCATATTTTAATAAATACTTACATTGGGGAATAATTATTAATTCACTAGTTCATAAACTAACCATCAATTCACTAGTTCATAGCTACCACCAGGGCTCAGCATGAGCCCACCCGCAAAGGCAGCCAACCCCGCACCCGCATGTGCGTCCCGCCGCGTCCCCGCCCGCCGCGTGCGCTCGCAGGGCGCAATATTTCCGCGTTCCCGTCCGCCGCGTGCGCCCGCAGGCGCGCAATATTCCGCCGCGAATGAAATATATATTATATATATTATATATATAATATATATATATATATATATATATATATATATAATATAATATATATAATATATATTATATATATATATATATATTATATATATATATATATATATATATATATATATATATATATATATTGTTGTGCGGGTGAGTGTAAGTGTCTATGGGTGAACGTAAGTGTCTATGTGTATGTGCGTATGTGTGAATAAGAGATATAGTGTATGTGTGTATAAGTGTAAGTGTAAGTTTCTATGGTAAGTGTAACTGCTTATAAGATGAATCATCAATATAGATGGTATCAAAGATGACGCCATCAAAGATGAGTCATCAAAGATGAACCACCAAAGCTGAGGTATCAAAGCTAAGTTATTTAAAGGTGAGGCATCAAAGCTGAGGCATCAAAAGCTGAGGCATCAAGCTGAGCCATCAAAAGCTGAGGCATCAAAGTTCGAGGCATCAAAACTGAGGCATCAAAGTTGAGGCATCAAAAGCTGAGCATCAAAGTTTGAGTATCAAAATATCGAGGGGGTGGGTGCGTATGTGTAAGTGTGTATGTGTGTGGTGTGTGGTGTGTGTGTGCATGTGGCGCATGTCTGTGTATGTGTGTTCTAAATAACAATAGGCATGAAGTAAATAACACTAAGTATAATAATAAAATAAAAATAAAAAGTTTTAATAAATATACGGTATATGTGTAAGTGAGTGGTGGTGTGTGTGGTGTGTGTGGTGTGTGTGGTGTTTTGTGTGTTCTAAATAATAATAAAAATAAGCGATAATTATAATAATAAAAATAAAAATAAAATGTTTTAATAAATTTATACGTTATATGTGTAAGTGTGTTGTGTGTGTGCATGTGTTACGTGTTGTGTGTGTGTGCGCGTATGTTCGCATTAACATTGAAAAGAGAATATTGGGGTACTGTGGTGTATGTGTTGTTTTAAATAATAATTCGCACTGGAATATTGCGCCTGCGGGCGCACGCGGCGGGCGGACGCGGCGGGACGAGGCGGGCGGGGACGCGGCGGGGACGCGGCGGGACGCGGCGGGACAGGCGGGACGCACCAGCGGGTGCGGGGTTGGCTTCCTTTGCGGGTGTGGGGCTCATGCCGAGCCCTGGTGGTTAGCTTATGAACTAGGGAATTAATTATTATCTATTCTAGTGAAATTTTAATAATTATGTTTGTAAGTATTTATTATTATAAATATGATATACACTTGTTAGTAAAAATAAAACACTTTTAATACAAATTAGATAACTTGTGCACCGCTTAACAGCCTAAAATGACTATGATTTTAAAATGAGTTTGGGTCTAAAAGATAATAAAACACACACCCGCTCAAATACAAGTTTTAAGAACAAAGTTAATTTTCAAAAGAACGAAAAATTTAATCTCGACAATCACATACGAGGGTCATTATAGAGAAAGGATTAACCCCGACCAATTCACAAGTAAGTGAAAACATTTCCTTTTTACCTGCTAAAGGATCTCACCGATCCAGCATGTTTTATTTAAAAAATATATTTATTAAAAATAATAATAACAATGATTCTTGTCTATACGGGAATTACCTTTTGACTTGTATTTAGGATTAAATTAGCCCGTCTACAAAAAAGGCTTATCCTAAATTTAGGCCTAAATTTAGGCCTAACGTAGTTATTGCACCACATTTTACAGAAAAAGGTCATTTTGAAATATATTTTGACCTGGGAATTAGGCTTAAATCGACCCGGGTTACAAAAAGGATTATCCTAAATTAGACCTAAAGTAGTATTTCAACACATTTTACAGAGAGAGGTCAGTTTCGAATCTGTAAGGATGCGGGTTGTTGTGTTTCTCGTGATGGATTGTCAATGTACATAGATAATAAATAATAAATATAAAAGAGAAACCCCGAATTATTTAAAAAACTTTGAAATATTTTAGTTAAACATCGAGTGAATAATATAAATGTAAGTGATAATTTTATTTTTAAATAAAAAAAAAATGTTTTAATAAAAATACATGTTATGTTAGCAGAGAAGAACTTATTTGTTATTTTATACTGTATTACATGGTTAAAAATGATGATGTAAAGCAGTAAGTCATTAGAACAAAACGTGGCATAGCTTGATGTAGAGGGGTGCTAGGGGCTGTCCTTACTGATTTACTGATATATTGCTTTAAGGTACCGTAAAATATATGTTTTTTAATAAAATTTCATAAAATTTTAGTAAAAGTTATTTTAAAACTTGATAGTTATAAAATTTATAAACAAAAAGTATTAAAAGTTAATAATAAATTCTTTGTTCAAAGATAATGATTGATTTATTATAGAAGGTTTAAGAAACTTTGAAATAATTTTAGTTATATTTGAATGAGGAATATAAATGTCGTGTTTAATTTAAAACATAAAATGTTTTTAATAAATATGTTTATGTGTAAGTGAGTGTGCGCGTGTGTGTATGTGTGTGTGTGTGTGTTGTGTGTGTGTGTAAATCTGTGTGCCAAGTGTATTTAAATCTGTGTGTGTAAGTAAATCTGTGTGTGAGTGTAAGTAAATCTGTGTGGAGTGTAAGTAAATCTGTGTGAGTGTAAGTAAATCTGTGTGTGAGTGTAAGTGTAAATGTAAGTGTCTATGGATAAATGTAAGTGTCATAGTGAATGTGTGTATAAGTATCATAGTGAATGTGTGTATAAGTGTAAGTGTGTGTGTGTGACCGCATGTGTATAAGTGTAAATGTAAGTGTCTATGGGTAAATGTAAGTGTTCATAGTGAATGTGTGTTATAAGTGTCATAGTGAATGTGTGTATAAAGTGATAAGTGTATGTGTTGTGTGTGTGTGTGTGTGTGTGTGTGTGTGTATGTGTGTGTTATAAATAATAATAACAATAGAAATGAAGTAAATAACACTAAGTATAATAAAAATAATAAAAATAAAATAATAAAAATAATAAAAATAATAATAAAAATAAATAAAAAGTATTAAAACAAAATAAAAAACATAATGTTAATAAAATATATGAGTTAAAGCAGTAAAACATGTGAGTTATAGCAGTAAAGCAGAAAGTTAAACAGTGAAAGCAGAAAGTTAAAGCAGTAAAGCAGAGTTAAAGCAGTAAAAACATGAGTTAAAGCAGTAAAGCAGTAAAACAAAAGCATACTATCCCCCTTGTTGCTATGTTGATTTACTGATTTATGATTTACTGCTTTAAGGTATGTAATGTTAATAAATATGTGAGTTAAAGCAGTAAAACATATGAGTTAAAGCAGTAAAACATGAGTTAAAGCAGTAAAACATGAGTTAAAGCAGTAAAACATGAGTTTAAAGCAGTAAAGCAGTAAAACAAAAGCATACTAATCCCCCTGGGTGGTAGGTAACACCTCTATTGATTTTCACTGATTTTACTGATTTAAGGTATGTGATGTTTTCATTATGTGCGTTAAACCAGTAAAACCATATAAGTTAAAACCAGTAAAACTTGAGTTGATAAGCAGTAAAACAATAGTTAAAGCAGTAAAGCAGTAAAACAAAAGCATACTAATCCCCCCTTGGTGTTAGGTAACACCTCTATTGATTTACTGATTTACTGCTTTAAGGTATGTAATGTTAATGTTTTTAATAAATTTTCGTACAGTTGTAGTAAATATAAACATTTTATTAAAATAAAATGTTTATATAACAGAAACTCTGTGTGTTTTTATTCTTACATTACAATTTAAAAATAAAAAAGTATTAAGTAAAAAATAATGTTTAATAAATATATGGTGTTTAAAATAATAGGTTCTTTAATGGTTACAACTTTTAGCTTACGCAAAAATGTTTTTAATAAAAAAATGCTTAAGCATGAAATAAAAATGAATGACTTATAGTATATATATATATTTTTCATTCGCGCGGCGGGTCGCACCTGCGGGTGCGGGGCCTCCATCCTTTGCGGGGAGGGGGTATGCTGCGGCCTGGTGGGCAGCTTATGATCTAGAGGTAGACAAAAGATGAGTCATCAAAGATGAATCATCAATATAGGTGGTATCAAAGATGACTTCATCAAAGATGAGCCATCAAAGATGCGGCAACAAAATTGAGCTTCGAGTGTGTGAGTGTAAGTGTAAGATGTACCTGTTGCGTTGTGAGTGTAAGTTATAGCTAGTGTAAGTGTCTATTGCGAGTGTAAGTGCTTATAAGTGTTATAGAAAAATACTAACTCATAGTAGGAAGCATTCTAGCAACTTGTAATGTACACCATTCGATTCCTCATACCTTATTACCTAGGGGTAGACACCCATATTAGGGCTATTCTAGGCTCAGGGGAGGTTAGAAAAGGCTTGAAAAAAGTGGCAC
>JABUQX010054952.1:32500-40000 GCA_015478945.1 Trachelipus rathkii
GGAAGAAAAATTAGTAACATTATTGAACACAAAAAAGAACATGCTTTCATATTTTTGGACTTCACTTAAATTTCTTTTATTATTTTAATTTTATATATCTTTTGTTTAGTTATGACAAAATAATTATTTAAAAAAAGTCGTTTAGGTATTACTTGATATAATAATTATGGAGTGTTTCGAATGCAAGAATTTTGCTGGATTCACTGAAATACACATTTCCCTATATAATACAAATTTTATATTTATAAGATATATATATATATATATATATATATATATATATATATATATATATATATATATATATATATATATATATAATATATATATATTTATATAAAATGTATTGTATAAATATATATAAAAAAATAAAAAATTTGTGGACCTTAAGTAAACTGTGGTTCTCAAAATAATTTAAGCTTCATTAAGTTGGTAAACCTGTGAATTGGATTTTAACATTCTGTATTTATGAAACCTAAAAAAAGAGAAACTTTATTTTAATTTTCAACTATAATATAAATAATATTAATAAAATCTAAAAAGAATTGTTTTTTTTTTGTTTTTGTGCTCCACCATAGGCTTTTGAAAATGAGAAAGCTTTAGCAATATATATATATATATATATATATATATATATATATAATATATATATATATTTATAATATTTTTTATCACAAAATTTAAAAATGAATAAAAATATAAAGTAAAAAATATTTAAAACTTTTAAATTATATAATTAAAATATATATAATATATATTATTTATATTATAATATATTATATATATAGATGGTCAGATTTTTTTAATGCTCACAGTATGTAACTAGAGAACGGCAGGTCCTACAGTAAAACAAATTATATTTTTGGAATCAGCCGAAAATTTTAAGGATGGGATTTAATTTTTTTTTTTTTTTTTTTTTTTTTTTTTTTTTTCTTCTTCTTTTTGGAAGTAAAATTTTTTTTTTTTTTAACTAAAGGAATACCCTAGGGTAAACCGCAAAGATGGCAGGAGTCGGGGTCTCTCGGCCTCCCGGTGGACGACGGGCGGGGACTAATCCCCCCCTCCGGGATGGTCTCCGGAACCCCGCTCTTTGGTTTTTGGGTGTCGCGGGGGTTCCTCCGACCATCTCCTCCGGGGTATGAAACGTCCCCCCCTTTGTCTTCCGTCGGTTTGAGCCCCCTAAAAAACATTTTAAAATTTTCCCAAAAAAAACAAAATTATTTCACAACAATTTAGGGGCTCGAGCCGACGGGGGACAGAGGGGGGGACGTTTCATACCCCGGAAGGGGAATGGTCGGAAGGAACCCCCGCGACACCCAAAGACCTAAAGAGCGGGGTTCCGGAGACCATCCCCGGAGGGGGGGATTGTCCCCCCCGTCGTCCAACCGGGAGGCGAGAAGACCCCGACCCTCTCTGCCATCTTTGCGGTTTACCCTACGGTTTTCCCTTTAGTTAAAAAAAAAATAATAATTCCAAAAAGAAAAAAAAAAAAAAAAAAAAAAAAAAAAAAAGTTAAATCCATCCTTAGAAATTTTTCGCTGATTCCAACGTATATAATTTTTTTTTTACTGTAGGACCCTGCCGTTCTCTAGCTTACATCTGTGAGCATTAAAAAATCTGACCATCTATATATATATATATATATATAATATATATATATATATTATATTATATATATTATATATATATATTAATATATATATTATATATATATATATATATATATATATATATATAATATTATAATATATATAATATATATAATATATATTACAACACTTATGTGGACACAAATATAAATATTCCACGTTGAAATATTAAACTAAAAAATTTAATAAAATGAATTTAAAATTAATCAATTTGAAGCTGAAAAAATATAAAAAGTAAGTTCTTTTTATATACGCAAATCAATTTTAATTTTTCTTTACCTAATAATCAGACAATTATTACCAACCTTTCCAATACTAAATTATTTTTGAGAACCACAGTTTACTTAAGGTTATATATATATTATATACTATATATTATATTATAATAATATATATATATTATAATATATATATATATATATATATATATATATATATATATATATATATATATATATATATAATCGTGGCGGCTTTTCGGGGGAAGTATGGGAGACAACGCCTCCTATTTAATAATTACATAGCGTCAAAGGTTAGATACAAAAGAGTAGAACCTCCGCTTGCTCACTATTCTTAGATTACATAAAAAATGGTTTAAATTTGATATAAACTGCAAAAAATTGCTTGAATTCACTTCAAAGTACAAAGGGAGATTTTACTAATGTCAAAAATTTGATTAAAAGGCACGAACGAAAAAAGGCGAGTTGGGTGCAAGGCCGTTTGTTTTTTGCGAAAAAAAACGATAAATAATAAATATAATAAAGAGAAACTGGTGAAATCATAACTCACATGTGTTTCTTATAACCTGTCTCTGGGGTACATGAGACCCTTAGGGGTACATGCATCAGGTACTGGTGGTACATAAAGACGTTAAAAATACTACGCGTGATCAGTAGAAAAAAATTCAAAAATCGAATCGCAATCGAACGTTCTGGCAGCATCTGGAATGTTCTAGTTCTTATTATACGATAAGTACGTCAAATTGTGGGATTGTCTTAGACAACGCAAGACGCATATCATGTTTCACGTCTAGTCGGTTCCGATTTTTAGTTTTTATTGCAGTTAATGTTGAGAATCCCGACTCACAAAGATATGTAGTAGCAAACGGCACTAACAACGACACAACTGTCAGTCTAGCCGTGCGGCGTCCTTTTCATACCGCTATAATAAGAACTAGAACATTCCAGATGCTGCCAGAACGTTCGATTGCGATTCCATTTTTGAATTTTTTTCTGCTGATCACGACGCATTATTTTTAACGTCTTTATGTACCACCAGTACCTGATGCATGTACCCCTAAGGGTCTCAATGTACCCCAGGTTAGAAACCCTGCTGCTATAACAATTGGTAACGGCTCTTTCTCTTATTTATTATTTAATTTATCTTTTTTTCGGCAAAAACAACGCCTTCACCCACTCGGCCTTTTTTCGTTCGTGCTTTTAAATAAATTTTGACATAGTAAAAAATCTCCTTTGTATTTGAAGTGAGAATTCAAGCAAGTTTTTTGGTCAGTTTATATCAAATTTAAACCATTTTTTTATTGTAATCTAAGAATAGTGAGCAAGGGAGGTTCTCTCTTTTGTATCTAAACCTTGACGCTATGTAATTATTAAATAGGAGGCGTTGTCTCCCATACTTCCCCCGAAAAGCCGCCACTGATTTTATAGTATATAATATATATATAGTTCATATATATTATATATAGATATATATATTATATACTATATATATATATTATATAATCCCTATCCGTAGGTAAAAATGGTTTACATATGACATATACTGAAAATATACCTTAAGTAAACTGTGGTTCTCAAAATAATTTAGTATTGGAAAGGTTGGTAATAATTTTTTATTTTAGGTAAAGAAAAATTAGAAATTTGATTTGCTATAAAAAGAACTTACTTTTTATATTTTTTCAGCTTCAAATCAATCAATTTCACCACTTCAATTTTATTTAATTTTAGTTTATTTCAACCGTAAATATTTATTTTTTGTGTCCACAATAAGTGTTGTATACAATATTCAGTCTCATATGCAGATGTGATATGATATAATATATATATAGATATATATTGATATGTATATATAGATATTATATTGATATGATATATATATATATATATATTATTATATATATAATATAATATATACTAATATACATATTATATAAGGTAATGGTACCAGTAGTTTTATTTAGTAATCTCACAAGTATGTGTAGAGAACGGCAGGTCCTACAGTAAAAAAAATGGGTATATATTTTGAATCAGCCGAAAATTCTAAGGATGGGATTTAACTTTTTTTTTTTTTTTTTTTTTTTTTTTTTTTTTTTTTTTTTTTTTTTTTTTATTTTTTTTTTTTACATAAATTAATATCTATGTTAATATAACACGTTTGTAGGATCGGGTCTCCTCTCGGCCATCCTCCCGGGTGGATCGATCGGGGGGGACTAATCCCCCCGTGCGGGGATGGGTCTCCGGAACCCGCTCTTTGGTCTCTGGGGTGTCGCCGGCAGGGTTCCTCCGACCATCCCCTCCGGGGTATGAAACGTCCCCCCCTCTGTCCCCCGTCGGCTCGAGCCCCCTAAATTCGGTGAAATAATTTTTTTTTTTTTGGAAAATTTTAAAGTTTTTTTAGGGGGCTCGAGCCGACGGGGGACAGAGGGGGGGACGTTTCATACCACGGAGGGGATGGTCGGAGGAACCCCCGCGACACCCAAAGACCAAAGAGCGGGGGTTCCGGAGACCATCCCCGGAGGGGGGATTAGTCCCCCCCGTCGTCCACCGGGAGGCCGAGAGACCCCGACTCCTGCCATCTTTGCGGTTTACCCTAGGGTATTCCTTTAGTTAAAAAAAAAAAAAATTTTACTTCCAAAAAGAAGAAGAAAAAAAAAAAAAAAAAAAAAAAAGTTAAATCCCATCCTTAGAATTTTCGGCTGATTCCAAATATATAATTTGTTTTACTGTAGGACCTGCCGTTCTCTAGTTACATACTGTGAGCATTAAAAAAATCTGACCATCTATATATATATATATATATATATATATATATATATATATAGTATATAATTTATATATATATACTTTTGTTTTTCCTTATCTATATATAGTATATATATATTATCATATATATATATAAATACTATATTATAATATATATAATATATTAATATATATATAATATATTATATATATATTATATTAGTATATCTAAAGCTTCTCATTTTCAAAAGCCTTGGTGGAGCACATAAAACAAAAAAAAAACAATTCTTTTTTAGATAATGAACAAAATTATTATATTATAGTTGAAAAATTAATATAAAGTTTCTCTTTTTTTCAGGTTTCAAAATACAGAATGCTTAAAATTCCAATTCCCAGGTTTACAACTTCATGAGGCTTTAAATTATTTTGAAGAAACAACAGTTTTAAACTTAAGGGTCCTAAATAAATATATATATATATATATTTATATAGTATATATACATATATATATATTATATAATATATTATATAATATGTATATATATATATATTATATAGGTATACTATATATATATATATTTAGTATATATATATATATATAATATATATATATATATATATATATAGGGAAAAGGTGTTATTTCGTGACCAGCAAAATTTCTTGCATTCGATATATCCATAATTATTACATCAGTAATACCTACGACTTTTTTAAAATAATTATTTTGTCATAACTAAACAAAAGATATATAAAATTAAAATAATAAAAGAAATTTAAGTGAAGTCCAAAAATATGAAAGCATGTTCTTTTTTTGTGTTCAATAATGTTACTAATTTTTCTTCCATGTTTAAATAATAGCAATTTTTCTTAAATACACTAAATAAAGTTAATTAAAAAATATAGATCTTGAAAGTCTAAGCATAGCCTAGTCAATAAAAGTGCTTTTTAATACCAATGAAATTCTTAAATACACTAAATAAAGTTAATTAAAAAATATGGATCTTGAAAGTCTAAGCATAGCCTAGTCAATAAAAGTGCTTTTTAATACCAACGGAAAAGAGAGACAGCGCCACACTTAGAAAATTAATTGAAGAAAATATTAAAAAAGGAACTACCATAATTTCAGACGCTTGGAAAGGGTACAAGGATTTAGCCACATTAGATTATAATCATTTAATAGTGAACCATTCAGTAGAATTCATAAATAAGGAAACTGGTGCCCATACAAATACCATTGAAAGAAGTAGCGGGGGTGGGTAAAAATATTATTTTTATAAGAAAGCTCTTAACTAATCTAAAAAACTATCAAAATTAACACTAACCGCTAACCTAATCTAACCTACCTAACTAACCTAACCTAACCTAACCTAACTAACCTAACCAACTAACCTAACCTAACTTAATTTAAAACTAACCTAACCTATCCTAACCTAACTAACTATCCTAACCTAGCCTAAACCTAATTTCAATAAGCCCACCTTAATAAGCATTAACTACCCTGGCCTATACCTAACTAACCTAACAACCCGAGAGTAGTACGCTACCAAGTAATAATTTTTACAGAAAATTTGCCGTTTGTCGTTTTTTAACTGAAATAAAATGTCAGGAACCTCCGAAGCTAGGAGGGAACACTCTGGGTTGCTTAGTAGGTTAGGTTTCAGGTCAGGTTAGGTTGTAGGTAGTTAAGGGTAGGTTACTGTTTAAAATTAGGTTAGGCTTTAGGTTAGTTGGTTTAGGTATAGGTTAGGATAGGTTAGGTTAGTTTAAGTTAAGGGTTAGGTTTGGTTGTTAGGTTAGGTTAGGTAGGTTAGGTAGCGCTAGAATTAGGGTTACGGTTATGTTAGATTTAGTGAGGTTTTTGAGTGTTAAGACTTTTCTATAAAAATATTTTACCATGTTGCTTCTATGTGCTTCAATGGTATTTGTATGGGTCAGTTTCTTATTTATGAATTCTACTGAATGGTTCACTATTAAATGATTATAATCTAATGTGGCTAAATCCTTGTACCCTTTCCAAGCGTCTGAAATTATGGTAGTTCCTTTTTTAATATTTTCTTCAATTAATTTTCTAAGTGTGGCGCTGTCTCTCTTTTCCGTTGGTATTAAAAAGCACTTTTATTGACTAGGCTATGCTTAGACTTTCAAGATCTATATTTTTTAATTAACTTTATTTAGTGTATTTATTAAGAAAAATTGCTATTATTTAAACATGGAAGAAAAATTAGTAACATTATTGAACACAAAAAAGAACATGCTTTCATATTTTTGGACTTCACTTAAATTTCTTTTATTATTTTAATTTTATATATCTTTTGTTTAGTTATGACAAAATAATTATTTTAAAAAAGTCGTAGGTATTACTGATGTAATAATTATGGATATATCGAATGCAAGAAATTGATTTGCTGGTCCCCGAAATACACCATTATCCCTAAGTATATATATATTTATATATAAATATATATATATATTATAGTAGTCCACACGTAGTATATATAATATATATAATAATACTATATATATATTATATATATATATATTATATATATATATATATTTCTTAGTATATTATATATATATATATATAAATATATAGGGACTTAGTAAACTGGTGGGTTTCTTCAAAATAATTAAGCCTTCATTAAGTGGTAACTGCTGAATTTGGATTTTAGACATTCTGTATTTATAAACCTAAAAGAGAAACTTTATTTGAATTTCAACTATATATATAATCATTAATAAAATCTAAAAAAAACAATTCTTTAGATTTTTATTGAATATTATTATATTATAGTTGAAATTAAAATAAGTTTCTCTTTTTTATTTCATAAATACGATGTTAAAAATCCAATTACACAGGATTACCAAC
>JABUQX010054953.1:0-21081 GCA_015478945.1 Trachelipus rathkii
ACACAACCACACCAAACACCAACACGACCAACCCACACACACATACCCACACCCCACCCATACACCACACACACACCGTACACCACACCCATCCCCCTATAGTCTGTGTTGAGAGAGATACAAAAATTACAACAACACACAGTATGCAAACATGCAACACTTTCAAAAAGCAGCGAAAAGAGTGTTTAGATTTATTTGTCTCTTATGTGGATACACAGCAAATTCAATATTTTTTTTATCAACATCACCAAATATTTCAACCAGTAGTCACTACTATTTTGATACAACAAATTATTCCTAGCTCTTACGACTTATCTCTTAAAATTTTCACATTATAAATTTAGAATCTCCTCAAAACTACGAATTTTCCTAAATTTCAAATGTGTCTTAAAATGACGCTTTTTAATGAAACAAATCTATTAATATTTGTTTTACTATACCACCACTATATTTCAACTTAGTATTGTGAACAACACACAACGTTTAAATCTAAAAAATATTCTATAACTCTAAAAATTAAGCTTTTTCATCAAAAAACTACTCTCACATTACAAACTTTAGAACTCTTAAAAGTAACGATACTATCTTACCTAAACTATCAAAACCGAACTTATTTGGTAAATCTAAAATTGAGTTTAACTGTATTTTCACATTTGAAGTAATCAATGTGTCTCTAGGAATGAACTTTCAAAAAAAAGCAGAAAAGAAAGAGGAATTATTAATTGTTTAGTCAATCGTAATATTGACGTTCCTTTTTTATAAGTTTCAATATTGTAATCTATTACTATACACACAAATTTCCATTAAGTTCGTAAAACCCTGTTTTAATAAAAAAAAATACTTCAGTAAAATTACGCTATTTCTTGAATTTTCACATTACAAAATTTAGAACTCTTAAAAAAGTATGATTTTTCCTAAATTCAACATTTGAAATTATTGGTAAATCTTAAAAAATTGAGTAACGGTATTTTACGCATTTGAAAAATAAGTGTTTCATTGAAATTCTTTTTAAACAGCAGCAATACATTTATTTTTATTAATGGTGAAAATAACGTTTAAATGTAATTTCATAGTGTTGGAATACCAAAATTTCATTAGTTGTGAAACCTGTTTAATAAAAAAATTTTAACTTCTAAATTACGCTTTCCTTAAATTTTACATTTCAAATTTAGAACTCTAAACATACAATTTTACCTAGATCTTCAATTTTCAAATATTGTAAATTTTTAAAATTGAGTTTTTAACGTATTTTTTTCAGGCATTTGAAAAAATAATGTGTTTCATTGAAATGCCAATTTCAAAAGCAGAAAACGTGAATTTATTAATAGTTTCATTAAATGCCATTCAAAAAAGCAGAAAAGAAGAATTTGTTAATAGTATTATGTTTCTTAAATGACGTAAGATGACTTTTTTTTTTTAATGAAAATTAAATCATTTGTGACATATTCAAAAAAATTTCCTATATGTGAAAACCTGTTTAATAAAAAATTTTTAACTTCTAAAATTACGCTTTTCTTGAATTTCACATTACAAATTTAGAACCTCTAAATAGTACGATTTTTCCGAAATTCACATTTGAAATTATTTGGTAAATCTTAAAATTCAGTTTTTAAAAGTATTTCAGCATTTGAAAAATAATGTTTCATGAAATCAATTTCAAAAAAAGCAGAAAAGCGAATTATTAATAGGTTTAGGTCTTAAATTGACGTTTTTAATAAATTCTCAATATTTGTTCTTTTTGTCCAAATATTCATTAGTGTTAAAACTGTTATATAAAAAATTTTAACTTCTAATATACGCTTTTCTTCAATCTTCATTCACACCCCCAAAGTTAGATGCTATCGCTCATTCCTACGCTTTTCAGTTCATTTCAACATTTGATTTGGTTAATATTAAAATGAGTTTTAACGGTATTTCAGCATTTGAAAAATAATTGTGTCAATGAAATGCAATTCAAAAAGCAGAAAAGTGAACTCTATTAATAGTTTTAGGTCTTAAATTGACGTTTTTAATGAAATTTCAATATTTTTAAATCCAAATATTTCAATGTGAAACCTGTTTTAATAAAAAATTTTAACTTCTAAAATTACGCTTGTTCTTGAATTTTCACCATTTACAAAATTTAGAACTCTAAAAAGTACGAAGAATCCCATAAATGGCAACATTTTAAATCATTTGTAAAGCCTAAAATGTGAGTAGCGAACATATTTAGCTTTGAAAAGAATAATAAGTATAGATGATATGCAATTTCAAAAACAGAAAAGAGAATTAATAGTAGTTTTAGGGTCTTAAATTGACGTTTTTTTAATGGATAAATTTCAATATTGTTTTATTATACCAAATATTTCATTAGTTGTTGAACCTTTTAATAAAAAATCTTATAACTTCCACTTAATCAACAATTCACGCTTTCTTACAATTTTTCCATTACCCACAATTCAGAACTCTTAAACTGATACATATTTTTTCTATTTCCCATTCAATGATTTGAAAATATTGGTAATATATTGTAAAATATTCTAATAGTATGGAAATTATTTCAGCATTTGAAAAAATAATGTGTTTCATTGAAATGCAATTTCAAAAAGCAGAAAAGCGAATTTATTAATAGTTTTAGGTGTCTTAAATTGACGTTTTTTAATGAAATTTCAATATCTGTTTTTATATACCAAATATTTCATTAGTTGTGAAAACCTGTTTTAATAAAAAATTTTAACTTCTAAAATTACGCTTTTTCCTAAATTTTACATTTCAAATTTAGAACTCTTAAAAGTACGATTTTTCCTAAATTTCAACATTTGAAATTATTTGGTAAATCTTAAAATTGAGTTTTTAACGGTATTTTCAGCATTTGAAAAAATAATGTGTTTCATTGAAATGCAATTTCAAAAAGCAGAAAAGTGAATTTATTAATAGTTTCATTGAAATGCAATTTCAAAAAGCAGAAAAGAGAATTTATTAATAGTTTTATGTTTCTTAAATTGACGTTAAATTGACGTTTTTTAATGAAAATTCAATATTTGTTTTTATATACCAAATATTTCATTAGTTGTGAAAACCTGTTTTAATAAAAAATTTTAACTTCTAAAATTACGTATAAATTCTGGATTATTCAATTATAACAAATTTAGAACTCCTAAAGTACCTATTTTTCTCTAAATTTCAACATTTGAAATATTTGTAAATCTTAAATTGAGTTTTAAAGGGATTTTCAGCATTTGGAAAAATAATGTTTCATTGAAATGCCAATTTTTAAATAAAGTCAAATAAAAGCGAATTTTAATATGAGTTTAGATGTCTTAAATTGACGTTTTTAATGAAATTTCAATATTTGTTTTTTTATACCAAATATTTCATTAGTTGTGAAAACCTGTTTTAATAAAAAATTTTAACTTCTAATATTACGCTTTTTCTTAAATTTTACATTTCAAATTTAGAAAATTTAGGAAAAATCGTACTTTTAGTACGATTTTTCCTAAATTTCAACATTTGAAATTATTTGGTAAATCTTAAAATTGAGTTTTTAACGGTATTTTCAGCATTTGAAAAAATAATGTGTTTCATTGAAATGCAATTTCAAAAAGCAGAAAAGCGAATTTATTAATAGTTTTAGGTGTCTTAAATTGACGTTTTTTAATGAAATTTCAATATTTGTTTTTATATACCAAATATTTCATTAGTTGTGAAAACCTGTTTTAATAAAAAATTTTAACTTCTAAAATTACGCTTTTTCTTGAATTTTCATACAAATTTAGAACTCTTAAAAGTACATTTTCCTAATTTCAACTATTTGAAATTATGGTAAATCTTAAAATTGAGTATTTTTACGGGATTTTCAATATTTGGTATATAAAATAATGTGTTTCATTGAAAATGCAATATTTCAAAAGAGAATAAATTTAACTAATTAATTAAGTATTATTATTATTAAAAAATTATTACGTATTTTATTTAATGAAATCTGTTAATATTTGATTTTATAATCAAATTAAAAAAAAGGCCAGACTGTTATTTAAATAAAAAATTTTAATTCTAAAAATTACTTTTTACTGAAAATTTTATCACCATTATCAAATACTTACTGATGTTGACAATTTGATTTAAATATTCAAGGAGATTTGAAAACAATCTGTTTAATACTTAAAATGATTTTTTTACGTATTATGGAGTCTCTGATGCCATAAGTTTATAATGGTCTCAATTGATATGAAAAATCAAGAAGAAAGTTTGAATTAATAATGTTAGGTGTCTTAAAGTGACGTATTTTTAAAATAGAAATTTAATATGTTGTTTTATATACCATAATATTCATGTTTGAAAACCTGTTTTATAAAAATTTATAACGTAGATTGATATAATTTTTGATGATACTGATGTTAAATTTTCCATTACAAATAGAACTCTTAAAAGTACGATTTTCCTAAATTTTCAACATTTTGAATATTATTTTGGTAAACAACCTAATAATTGATTAGTAAAATCAAATTAAGACTCTTTCAGCACAGATTATGAAAATCAATTATATGATTACATTTACAAATAGCAATTTTCAACTCAACAAACACAGCACAAAAGAGAATTTTACAATAGTTTAGGTGTCCTAACATTGACGTTTTTTTTTTAATGAAATTTCAATATTCTGATTTTGTTTTAAAATTTCATATTACTGATAAAAAAACTGTATTTATTTAAAAAATAAGATAAACAAAAATAATAATTAACGCTTTCGAATTCACATTACTAGAAAAAAAAAAAAAAAAAAAATTAAACTCTAAAAGTACATTTTTCCTAAATTTCAACATTTGAAAATTATTTGTAAATTTTAAAATTGCAGTTTTTATCGGTCTTATAGCAGATGAAAAATAAATTGTTTCAATTAATGCAATTTCCCAAATTCCTCTTGTTCGAATTTATTAATATTTTAGGGTTCTTAAATTGAACGTTTTTATAATATAGAAAAGATCTAAGTTTGTTTTTGATGGTTATTATACCAAATTTCTTCTAGTTGTTTGAAAAACCTGTTTTTAATATAAATATTAAACTTTTCTATAATCTTTCTAAAATTGATAGCTTTTGCTTAAATTTATTCATCATCTCAAAATGGTCTTCACACCTTCTTATAAAGTTACGAATGAATTTTTCTAGGTGACAAAAAATTTCTTATATCATTGAATTATTTTGATGTTATGAGTCTTAAAATTAGTATTTTTTTAAAAAGTTCAGCATTTGAAAAAATAAATGTGTTTCATGGAAATGCAATTTCAAATAGCAGAAAAGTGATATTATTAATAGTTTTAGTTATCTTAAATTATATAATGTAATGAAAATTTTTAATATTGTTGTGTTGTACCAATACAAGAATATTCAATTAGTGTTGAAGAACCTGTATCTTTCACATATAATTTTTAAACTCTAAAATTAACGCTCTTTTTCTTAATATTATATTTACTCTCACAAATTTAGAACTCTTAAAAGTAATTTTGCTAAATTCAACATTTGAAGTATTATGTGAGTAATACTCTTTAAACACTCAGACGCTTTTTACACGGTATTCCTCATCTGATCAATTGAAAGAAATATTAATAGAGTTTCATCTTGAAAGTGCAATTTCATAAAATATTATGCAGTCATGTAGTTCAGAAAACGATGATAAATAAATTTATGGTCAAATTGGTCACGTTCTTTGGTTCAAGAGAAAGTTCAATATTTATTTTATATACAAATATTTCATTAGTTGTGAAAAATGCTTATTTAATGAAAAAAATTACTCTATAAATTTACCCTTGATAGCTTAAAATTTCACTATTACCAAATTTGTTCAGAACTCTAAAAGTACGATTTTTTTCACCTAGTAATATTTTCAACTCATCCTTGTGACCATATTATTTCACGTAGAATCTTTTAAAATGAGTTTTAAAGTCTTTTCGTTGGCTATTAAAAACATATATATAAGTACACTAATATCTCAATACATAGCAAGTATTATATATATTATAGTTTAGTGTCTAAATTACGGTTTTTTTAGAAATCTTGTCTCAATTTATTATGTATTATATCCAAAATCATTCATGTAGTTGGGAAAACCTGTTTTATAAAAATTTTAACTTCTAAATATTACCTTTTCTTGAATTTTTACATACAAATTTAGAACTCTTAAAAAGTCTAACGATTTTCCTATATATTATAACTTTGAATTATTGGATCTTAATAATTTGAGTTTGTTAACTGGTATTTTCAGCATTTTGAAAATAAATAATTGTGTTTCTATGAAAATGCGGGATTCAATGAAAAAGCAGAAAAGCGAATTATTTAATAGTTTTATGTGTTCTGTAAATTGACGATTTTTTTAATGAAATTTCAATAGTGTTTTATATTAACTATATATTATATATCCTGTTTTAATAAATTCCCACCTCTTTTTGTTTAGTTCTCGTAAATTTTACATTTCAAACATAAAACTGAAATTAGAAGTACTGAATTTTCTTAGATATTCAACATTTGAAATATTTTTGTATAAATGTTAAAATTGAAGTTTTAACGTATATTCGCATTTGAAAACGAATAATTCGTTTTCATGATACATCAATTCAATAGAAGCAAAAAAGGAATTATTATATAGTTTTCATCTTGAAATGCAATTTTCAAAAGGGATATAAATAGAAGAAGATTATAACTAGTTTTATGTTTCTTAAATGAAACGTTACAATATACGATTATTCTTTAATGAAAAATCATTATTGTTTATATACAATTATAAAGATTCTTATTCGTATGGTTACAAACCACCTGTTTATATAAATTAATTTTAGCTCTAACGCTAAATAGGCTTACACTGATTATTCTTGAATTCACATTACAAGTTACTTAAACTCCTTAAACAAGTTACTCTGATTTTTTTCCTAAATTTCAACATTTTTGAAGTATATTCAAGAAGTCAAATACTATAATGAATTGAGTTTTTATATAGGTTTTGCTTTCGCATTGAAAAATTAGATGGTTTCCAGCAACTGCCAGATTCTCAAAGAGGAAGAGAAAAAGCCGGAGGAAGAGGAAGTCTATATGGTTAACTCGGTGTCTTTATATTATTCTTTTTAATATAATTCAATATTGTTTTTTTTATAACCATACTTAATACTTCGTTAGTTGGTTAAACTTCTGCTTTTATTAAAATAAATTTAACTCTTTATCGAACTCTATATCCGAAATAAAGTTTCAAAAAGCAGAAAATTTACACAAAAGCGTAATAAGATTTTGTTTTATCGCCAATTTCAACTATTGAAATTATCATAAATTCTTAAAAATTGAGTTTTAACGTGTTTATGTTCAGTCTATAAAACTTCTAGCGATGTTTCATTGAGAAGCAATTTCAAAAAGCCGAAAAGTGAATTATTAATAGTTTAGTGTCTTAAATTGACGTTTTTACATCGATATATCTATATATGTTATATACCGCAAAATATTTCTATTGGAGGATGTTCACCTTTTTGATATAGATAAATTTTTAGCATATCCAGACGTACGCTTTTTCTTGAGTTTTCACATTACAAATTTTAAACTCTAACTTCTTGTACGTGTTTTCCGTAAATTTCAACTTTTTCGATACAACTTTGATTTTGGAGAGATCTTAAAATTTATTTTAACTCCTCTGTATTCTAGATTCAAAAAAATATGTCTTTCATGACAAATCGAAGTTTCAAAAATCAGAAAAGGGAAATATTTTGGTATTAGGCGTCTAAATGAATTTCTTTAATGAAATTCAAGAATATTTGTTTTATATACCAAAATATTTATTAGTGATGAAAAGGCTTTGGTAATTACATGGCCGTCTGCTAACTTTGATATTTACGCTTTTTCTTAAATTTTCATATATAAGAACTCAAAAGTACGATTTTTTCCTAAATTTCAACATTTGATATTTTAAACAAAGTTTGAAAGTTAACTTTTTAACCAGCAAAATGTAAAATATCAAAATGTGTTGCATTGAATCCAATTCAAAAATCATAAAATCACTTCTTAATAGTGTTTTTTCTTAAAATGAGTTTTTAATGAAATTTAAATAGTGAGTACGTACGAAATTTCTCATTAGTGTGAAAACCTGTTTTTAATAAAAAATAACCAATTTAACTTACGCTTTTTCTTAAATTTTCACATTACAAATTTTTTAAACTCTTAAAAGTACGATTTTTCCTAAATGTCAAAAGTTTGAATATTGGTAAAGTTATATAAAGAAAACTATCAGTAAATTTCATGCAACTTCTGAAAAATTATTTGTGATTCATTGAAAGATGCAATCTCATAATAAGCAGTAAATAGAAGATTTGTGATTACATTAGTTATTAGATCTCCTTAAATTCACGTTTATAAGGAAATAAATTCACAAATAATATTATATATATATATGATGGAATATCATAGATTGTGAAAACCTATAGTTAAATTTAATTAAGATAAAAAATCATAATAATGTGAATATTCGGTGACAGATTTTTATCACTTAATTTACAATAATAAAAGGATAACTCTTAAATAAGTTATATCCATATATTTCATACATTTGAAATTTATTTGCTAAATCTTAAAATGACGTTTAACGTATATTTCATCAGATCGTTGTAAACATAAATAAGTTTTCATACATTGAACAGCAAATTATCACACACGAAATGCTATGGAAAATGACTTTTAATAGTTGTTAGTTATATAGTATAAATTGACGTTTTTTATATATATTAATATTTTGTTTATATATGGCCAAATATTTAATATTATGTTGAAAAATGTTTTAATAAAAATTTTTTAACTTCTATAATTATCGTTTTTCTTAATTTTCACATTTCACAAATTTGAAACTCGGGAAAGATGATTTAGAAATTTTAGTCACCAGACTTTTACTTATCATTTACGAATCCATTTGGTAAACTTATTATATTAAAATTAATTTTTTTCAGAACATTATATTGGAAAAAAAAGGGTCTTCCGGAAAATACAACCTTTTGAAAAGCTGACTTTATTACGGCGTAGTCTGTCAAAATGACCCATGTTTTTGATCCAACTTTAAGTCTGAAATAAAGGAAATCATTTCAAAATGTTATTAGAAAACATTTGAACGGTTAAAAAGATTTTATAATGTTTCAGTTATGAATTAATTGATTAATTAATTAATTAATTAATTAATTAATTAATCGATATTCTCTATATAGGTTTGAGCTATCGATCTCTATTCTTCTCGTTAATTTTTATAGTTAGGAGTAATTAATTAGGCGCGGAAACGTACACTTTTAGATAATTGTTACATATTACATCCACGATACATCTCTTTGGTTATTTTCTATTATTAAGAAAATAAATTTATTAAAGGTGATTCATATTAGAAATGGAAATTCAAAAAAGCAGAAAAGAATAATTAAAGCGTGAGAACTTAATGCAATTTGAATTCTTTTAAGGAAAATGGTAAAATTTTATTGCCTGGTAATTTCTATTTCTATAGAAAAAACTCTGTTATTTATATTACAAAATATAAATTTTCAACTTTTCTACAATTACGCTTTTTTCTTAAATTTTCAGCATTTACAAAATTAGAACTCTTTAAAAGTACGATTCTTTTTCTTCGTAATTATATTTCATAACACTCTTAAGCATAAATCAGTTAGTAAACAATTCTAGATTTTTTTAATCTTTTTATTTTTTTTTTTCTAGGATATTTTTTTTTAAAAAGTTTGTTTAAAATCGCCTTAATTATCTGAGGCCTATTAGTTTTTGAATAGGTTTAAGTTAGCAGTCGTTGTTGATGGAATCAATTCAATGTTTGTAGGAGCGTCACATTATAAAGATACAGATAGAAATTATGTGCCTATCAATAAACTCACACTCATGGAAGCTTTTAAACCTCTTCTACGAAGTGATTGGGTAACTAATGACACTTTTGCTGCTTTTTACATTTGTTTTTCTTAATTTAAAGATTTTTTATACTGAATAGTTAAATTGCATAAGTTTTAAAAAACAATTCTTATACATTGATTTACTCTTCAGTATTGTTTGTTGGAACTTTTAACTTCATTTTTTGGTTGTTGAATATCATATAAATATGCAGTTTAACTAAGAAGCACTTTTCAGGCATTAACATTTTTGTTTATTTATTAGTATTTAAAAACTAACTTCTAGCAACCTAATAAACTACACTTTACGAAAATATATTCATTTGATTCATTATCTTTTTAGTTTTAATTTATTATTTTCTTAGAGGGTATTCAAAGGCCTAGTTCTTATTATCATACTATAATAAAATTAAAAATACATTAAACTTTTTTTTTTTTTTATAATACGAGGGTCGTCTTTCTTTTACAGCGAATAGCTTTAACTTATAAATTATCAATTTATTCCTCACAGATGCTTTCTTAATAGGTCTTTAACAATGTAGATACGTATTTTAAAAAATTACTATAGAATTATTTAAATTTCTTCTCTAAATTCAAATACCAAGTCTACAATTTTTATCTCTTCTAAGAATTATAAGAAGGAATTTTTTTTTTCTACGGACACTCCTAAAAAGGCCGTTTACAAGCGAGGTCTTTACGTATTGACGCTCTTCAGCATTATCCACTTCTCTTTTTCCAACTTTACCACAGAAATTATTGTTGTGGAGATATTAGTAGTAAACGCTTGATATTCGTGCATAGGGAGTGAATTCCCAGCGCTTTTTTTACACTTATTTGTAATTACGATTATATTTAAATATTACACGATATTTGCATATGCCTTATTCATTTTACAAGTTATAATAAGACATATATAAGAAGTCTATCTGTATTGTCGCCATTATTCCTGCTTTAAATAAATCATAATCTGACGTCCTAATTAGAATACATTTTTTTACATTTAATTCTATATTATTAACAACATAAATAATTTATTCCGCGAGAACTTAAACATGAAATTCACTACAAAACAAGATATAAAATACCCAGTGGATGCTCAAGCTTAGAGAAGAGTAGTTCTAATGTTCCTTCGATATCTCTCTGAACAACGTTTACGAGTGGGCTTAGGGCTTAACAGCCAGGCAGATTTATAGAGCTCTTTTCTAGTTATTAGATAAAATACAGCGATAGAGTGCGAATTTAGAATAGTTGTTGTGGGTCTTCGAGTGTAATGTCTTTGATCCATCACACTCTTTTTAGATATATATATATATATATATATAGTAATATTTTTCTAGGTGCAATATATATGTGTTATGGATTTTTATAAACTATTATAAATTATTTATTATTTTATCAAATTAAATGATACGTATCTAATATAGAAACGGTAAGCTAAGCATGGGATCAAAAAGGGCAAAAAAAGGGGCGAATTATTAATAGTTTAGTCTAAATTAGACGTTTAATGAAATTAAATGTTAATATAACAAAGAGCATATTATTTACCCGTGAATAATAAATAATAATACCATATCATGATTTGATAGCCTCGTTCTTGTCATCAACAAGACTATTTTTACTATCATAAAAGCTTTCAATTTTTAGAGAAGCTTTTGATCATGTGCCTTTTGATAAGGTTTCAATGGTGGGGGGAGTTTTTTTGTCGTCTACTACCAAATCACACCCCCACTTTAGTAATAGCTAGGTGACTCTCAAGTCTTATCTACCTGGTTTTATCGGCCCTTCATTGGAAGATACCTTTTTGTTTTTTTTTTCTTACTTCTTGTTTTTTTTTTGAAAATGACGCGGCGGTTCTTTTTTTTTTTTTTTTTTTGAAAGCACTATTTTTACTGGATAACGAACTTTTTTTATTTTCTTTAAAAAGGAAATTTTCTTCACGCTACCGCTTACGTTTTTAGCATAAACAATTACGATTCTCAAGGACTTTACTTTCTTTGTTTAATTAATTATAAAAAAATTTCTTCACTTGAGTTTAGATAATCCTAGCCACTTTCATTATTCTCTTACCGCGTCATTTTAATTAAATTTATTAATTATTAGTCTGGCCCTTTTTATTCAAAAGGTTGTAATGAATGATGTCGATCTGGGGTTTACCAAAACTGTAACCGGGCGAGAGTGATGAGTTTCATTAATCAAAACTAAACATAGAGGAATTAATCCCTCAACCCCTGTTGGGTAACAATAATTAATAAGATGGAAGTTGTCTAGAAATAAAACTCAAACTTTCGCTTTTGATTAATATTCTTTTCATATTGCTTTTATGTTAATAAGACATATTTATTTATTTGATTAATACCGTCAATAAGAGCGGCAGATTCACAGGACCTTTAAAAATATATTTTTCGTGGTAAATTTACTATGAGTGTGTCTTCCCCATATTAGGTATGACACATTATTTAGAACAGTTTGCGAAGTGTGCGGCATAGTTAAATAATAATGCCATGTCTTATTTCAAACTCTACTCACCATATCTTTTTTCTAATTTTATTAGTCTCTTTTATTCACTGCGTGATCAACTTAGTGTATTATTATTGTTAAATGCTATTAAAGCGTTGTATAAGAACAGTTAATAATAATCTACACCTTTGAATTTTATTAAAAAGGATAATGTATTTGTGCGTGCCCGGAGCGTGATGCCGGGACACTTGGTAAACGGCTGCTGATGTTATCGGGGTCTCTCAACTCATTTACTGGCCGTCGTCTCTTTTCTGTCGGCTTTGGCTTCAGACAATATCGGGCCGGGAAGGAGAAAAGTACATCATTAAATGGCTGTTTATTCAAGGTGTTAATTAATATACAAAAGAGATATAAACATAGTTATGGTGTGATTTGGTATATATTGATTCAAGAAAATTGTTTTTACGCGAGATTTAAATAAACTTAAATTACCAATCTGGTCACTTGTTTTCCTAAAATTCATAATAAAATAGCCTTTGCGCGCCGCAAGCTTCTAGCATATTACAAATATACTAAAGAGGTATAAAGCATATTATTAATATAGAACTATACGTAAGTACAGTATATATATATATATAATATATAATAGTAAATAGTAAGGAAGTAATATGTTATAGTATAGGTTATATATATATATATATATATATATATAATTACTATAATATTATATAATGGTATATGATGTGAAATACTGTAGTATAAACCCTACTATATAGTAATCGGATTATATATTATAAGATAAATATAAAAATTATATTTACTATATATAATATATATATATAATTTATTATATTAGTGAATTATGTGTTGTGTGTATGATGTGTAGCTGTGACTACAAAATAATTAATATATTATTAATTTAGTTTTTATTGTTTTACCACGCGTCTTTATTTATTATTTGCAAGCCAACAGAGGAGTAAAGTGTAATTCATGTATCCTTAAGTAGGTATTGATGTCAATTTGTATTATTTGATATATTGTTTTATCTGTGAATTTTGTTCGTTAATTGGATTGTGTATTTGCTTTGTTTTGATTTTCTGGAATTTTGTTGTTTGATTGTGTTTGCCTGAATTTTTTTCTTTGATTGTTTGAATGTTAGATGGTCTGTTTGTTTGACTGTATGATTTTTTTTGTTTGTTTGAATGTTTGGTCTTTTGTTTGGATGATTTTTTTTGTTTACTTGAATTAATCATTTGTTTGATTTGTTTGTTTGGTTGTTAGAATTTTTTTTGTTTGATTTTTTCGATCTTTTTGATTTTGTTTGTCTGAATTTTTGTTTGTTTGATCGATTGTTTGTGTGATTTTTTGTTTGATTGTTTGCTTGTTTGTATAATTTTTTTGTTTTTTTAATTGGTTGAATGTTTGATAGTTTCTTTGTCTGATTTTTTTGTTTAATTTTTCGAATGTTTGATTATTTGTTTGACTGATTTTTTTATTGTTTGAATATTTGTTTGATTTTCTTGTTAGTCAGGATTGCTTGCTTTGAATTTTTTGTTTGATTATTTAATCGTTTATTTTATTTCTTTGTTGGTATGAATTTTTTTGTTTGTTTGATTGTGTTTGAATGTTTGATTGTTTATTTGATTCATTTTTCGATTGTTTGAATATCTGACAATTTTTTTTATTTGTTTAATTAAATATTTGTTTATTTGTCTGATTTTTAGTTGTTTGATTATTTCAATGTTTAATCTTTAGTTTATTTGTTTGCCTGAATATTTTGTTTAATCGTTTGTTCGATTGTTTGATATTTTGCTTGCTTGTTTATTTGTTTAAGATACTGTTTGCTTGTTTGTTTGATCGTTTTTGCATGTTTGTTTGTTTGTTTGATCGTGTTTGTTTGTTTGTGTTTGTTTGAAGAGCGTAATTTGATATAGGGAAAAAATGCACGAAACGTAATCAAAGTCTTTGTAATTGGAAATTCCAAATATCTGATGTATTAGCTTTCATTACTCATTCTTACCTAGGTAATAGTTATTAATCTAATTATTATTATTATTATTATTACTATTGATTTATTAATTATATATAATTATGTTATTATTAGGATTTGTATATATATTTAGATATTATTATTGATAATGATTAGTTTATTTATTATTACTTTTTATTTTTTATTTAAATTGTTTAATATTTGCTTATACTATAAATGCTTACTAGGATTTATTTATTACTTCTTTCTTTGTCATTCGTTTGGATTTGTTCCGAATGTATCCTCATTACGATCTTGGCTTTAAATGCTGTTTTACTTCATTGTCCATTAAGGATCACAAAAGTCGCATATTTTTTTTGTGTGTTTTGTCTTAACTTGGCTTTTTCATTCCAATATAACACGTTACCTTCTTTTTCACTGCTTACTTTTATATTTTCAGATAATGTTACAGTTTATCTACTTCAACCGTTACAAACTCCAGTTTATTCATTTCTTCTAACTCTAATGTATACGCCAACAGGGTAGAACTTTCATCGATAACATTCTACGTTCTCTCTCTCTCTCTTTCTCCTCCTCTCTTCTCTCTTCTCTCTCTCTCTCTTCTACTCTACCTCTCTCCATCTCTTCTCTCTGCTCTCTCTCTCTCTGCTCTCTCTCTCGGTCTTCGTCTCTCTTCTCTGCTTTGACATCTCTCTCCTCTCTCTCTCTCCTTTCTCTCTCCCTCTCTCAAGTAGAAGTCTCTCTCTTTTATAGCTCATTTTCTTTCACATTTTCTAATCTAATCTAAATTTCTATATTCTAATCTATTTATATCTATCCTATCTACTTATCTATCTATCTATCTAAGATTCTATATCTATTTATCTGTTTATATTCTATTCTATTCTATTATCTATCTATTCATCTATCTTATCATTCTAAATTCTTATCTATCTTTGTATCACCATATCTATCATATTTAACATCATATCGTATCTATCTATTCTATTGTACGTAATTAGTTGGAGAAGCTTTGCTCTTGCATCTCTCTCTCTCGCCTATTATTGTCCCCTCTCATCTTCCCTAAGCTAATAGTGTTGAGGTAAACTTGCTCTTACATTTCCCCTCTGTCTCGGCACTTTCCCTCTCTCTCTCTCTCTTCTCGGTGTCTCTCTCTCTCTCTCTCTCTCTCCTTCTTCTAACTCTCATTCTCTCTCTCCTCTCTCTAAACCGTCCTCCCTAATGTAGTCTTTTCTCACGTGCTTTCCGCATATACTCTCCCTCCACTGTCTGTAATGCCAGAACCAATTATTATTGCATTTTTCGTCTCGTTTTTTGTCTAGGTGCGCCTTTCCGATGATGGGATATACATATACGTGATCGCGCCGCGTGTCTGCACGACAACTCTTATCTTTTATATTTTGTGTCTTTTACTTGTATCTTCTTCTTCTTCATCTTTAAACGTCTGATTATTATCGACTTTTTTTTTGTAATTGAAGAGGATGGAGTGCGGATTATTCTGATTTCACTTTTTCATAAAAAATTGTTATTAAAGAACTCTATTGATGCGAAAACTCATCGGGGGGAATGCGAAACTCACGCATATATATGAAGGGTCCTTCAGATCACGTGACTTTCGTCTAATTCTTGGATTTTGTGTGTATCACTGTTATGTGATATGCATACTATATCCATATTAATATAAACTTTTATAGTAGTAGTTATAATAAATAGGTGAGTGGATAATAAATAGTCACCGACGCTTATATCTATAAGTGTATTGCATTATGGGCCAATATTATATACTCATAAGATCTTTAATCATACCGGTACTAGATGTTTACTCCATACTTTATATTATTATATATTAAGTTATAATAATAATTGGTACTAATTATATTAATTATGTGACGTTATATAATATACCTATACACATAAATTTATCGGTAACTATGTATGTTATATCAGAAAAGCTCCTTGGAAGAATATATTTTATAAAATCAAATCGAACTATATAGTCATTATTTCAAAAGATCTTAGGTTTACAAACCAAGTTCAACATTTTTACTAGAAGCAAGTTCTACATCTTTACTAGATTTCGAAATTTAACGGCATTTTTAGTTTTCGGTAAATACCGAAGTGAAAATTGTGATTACCGGTTTTTATAGATAATACCGAGCGTAAATTTCCTTTTTTAAATAATTATAATATGAAATAGGAAAAAATAAAATGAACTATGAACCTTTCATCAACAGGATTCAGGACTGGCACATAAAACAAGATCTACTCAAGCTTTTTTAGGGACAATGTTCCCCAATTTATGACGCTTTACCATTGTCCGTCTGCCAAATTAAGGATTACAAGTTTAGGACAGTATTACGATGTATTGTCTGCTTTAGACGATATCCAAATATTGGTTGTTTATAGCGAACATATTGGTTAACTATCTAAACATAAATTGTATATTCTAATACATACATATAACTTTGAAACTATATATTGATATTATAGCTCCATAATTTTTCCCTGAATCTTTTCAATATAATATATAGTCTATTATTGATACAATTAATATATATACCGCGTATTGTTTATGTTTTAATTCACGTATTCGATCTCTTCTGAAAACCTTTTACAAATATTTATCCTAGAAACATTTTTATTACTATATCTTGTATATATATATATGACTTTATGGCGGTTACTTGATGAAACATAGTCTCACATTCCATGTGAAATGTCAATTGTGAAATTATGATTTCTATTGGAACGGATCAATATATAAATTTAATTACATTTCAAATGTATATTTTATTAAGGTTCTGCCTATAATTTATGGTTATATATCATATATTTTATAATATATACTCTATTGAGAGTAATATAAAAAAAATAATAATAAAAATCATATTTACTTTATGCTATTATTTTAATACGATATTTTAAATAATTATTGTAATAAACTTTGCACTGATTATTGATATTATATCTGACTTTTTATATATTTATTGCCTCTTTTCAATCCATTTATTACACAACCAAATAAATTCATCATAACAGAATATGCTGACTAATGTTATTGACTAAATTTAATCTAATTTATAAAAAAAATTTAAACTATGACTGTGCCTGTTTAAAGTATATGTGTAATAAATTTTCTTCATTTTTTAGTTTTACTTCAAACATGTTCAATGATATTAGATAACTATAATATAAGGGAGCTTACACTTAAAAACTAATTCGACCCTTTTTCTCTAGAATCTATGAATGTTTGAGCTAAAAAATTGACTACATTTTTGGAATTTTAATATATTTTATATTATTTCACGAGATGATGCACTCATCGTCTATCAAGGCAGTAACCAATCTCAATAAAGTCTCTCATGTAATATATGATAAACTATTGCGATTCTTTTCGTGCGACGTAATATAATAATATCCTATAGTATTTTATGTAATAATATTTTTAAATAACTAGTTTATATATTATATATATATTATCATATATTATATATATATTAAGTTATATATAGTATTATATATATTAATAATATATATTACTTAATAATAAATTAATATATATATATATATATATATATATATATATATTAATATTAAATATTATATATTAAATATATAATATATAATATATATATTAATTATTATGATATATTATTATATATATATATATTTATTAATAATATATATAAACTTTTAAAAAATTTACAATAAAACTATGTAATATATTAATGAAGCATCGAAGTTTTTTTCATAAGACTTAGATGATATAAGAGTAGCATAAGTGAGTGACTCAGAATAGCTATTGAAAATAATAAAATAAATATAAAAATGTCATATTATTTATATAAAAAGGTGATTAAATAGAAAAGCCATATATTTTGGTTAAATCCTTTAAATAGAGATTGAATATATAGATAAATATTTTTCTAACTCATAAAAAAAATATCAACTATATAATTATATTTATTCCGGTTAATGCCTTGAATTTTAATTTATAGTCACGTGATGTATTTTTTAAAACCTTTCACTAATGAGGAATGAATTATTTTCTTTCTCAATATATCGTATATGTAAACATATAGAAAGTACGGTTAGACCAATCTTAGACTAATATAAAGTATTTATAATCAATATAAACTGAGAATATTTTATATTGGCAGACAATAATAGATCTAACATGATTATATAAGCCGAGTAAAAAGAGTTATTCACTCTACAAATATATTTTGATAAGGAATATCATTGGAATGGAATAACAATTAGTATGAATTAGTAATCATCTGTTTAATAAATTATAGAGAAATATATTGTAACATAACTTGAGAGAGAACATGATAATAGGTATAAGATAATATAATAGAGCTAACAATAGTTAGTATATATAAAAATAGATTATTTCAGTGAAAATATTTTAGAATAATGGAGTTTACTGAAAGTAGTGTAAGATATATCGTGAAAATATATAACATGTTGGGAGATAAATAAGTAAAGTAATATATTATTCTAAGGATAAAATTAATATGTAATTATGATAACATATAATAATATATACTAAAATAATATAGTTATTCAATGAGTTTGATTAAGTAAATATATACTTGTAGAAGAAGATTAAACAGATGTTAACGTTCTATTTAAACAACAATTATTGAGTAATTACTACAAAAAAAGAGAGGTGCTACAATATATTATGATAATATTAATCCAAAGGATACTAAAACTAGTTTTTGATAGGTTAAGTTCCAGTGAGGGAAAGAAGAACAAGTTACATAGTATAACAGGAAATTATTATTGGATATATTCATTGGTTATTTTACCACAAATCGATTCACCACGTGGTAATTAATATGATTAATAGTATACTAATATTATATAATATATATATAGCAATATTATATTATATATATATATATATATTATATATTATTAATAATATTATAATTATATATAATATATATATATGTATATATTAATATATTTATATATATATAATATATATATATATATTAATCTTAATATATATATATATTAATATATAATAATATATATATATATTATTAATATATATATATATATTAATATTATAATTAATATAATATAAATATATAATATATATTATATCATATGTGTTGAGTTATTAAGTTGTAGTGTATGTATGTAAATTATAATAATAATTTTATAGTAAATATATAATAAACTTAATATAATATATATTTAAAACCTTATTTAAAATTTATCTTCACAAGGTGAACACTTTATTAGATAAAGTACAGTATACCATATAAATTACTATGTGGTTACGCAATAAATGCCTAGTTAGAATAAACTAGGTTAGAACTTACTATGCAGGGTATATAGATCTGTTATGGCAGCAAACGATAGCGCGGATACCTTTATTAACTCACAACCTTTTATATACTAACTATAATAAAAAGTGATTTTAAAATTATTTGAGGGTATGGCTAAGAACCACACAATGAGTATGGCGGGGGAGCATCATAGTAGTAGTGATAACCTATATGGTGGCTATTAAACATTTTCGAGTATTAGAGTCTGAGTGCGATTATTTTATAAGTTATATATATATTTTGCGGTACGGTACGGTATAATATAATATATAGTACGCGCGGTGCGGTGCAGGAGCTCGGTGCTATCATTGAGTAAACTAAAGATAGGATCGGTGCGTTTCGACAAAAATGACTTATTGATGACGGATGTACGATGCGGTGACCTGAGTGCGGTGCGGTGCATTAGAGTGTACGCTTATCTGAGTGATGGCGCACACGTATGAGTAAGTGAGGATAAAAAATATCGGATGCTTCGGCCAACCTACGCTTCGGAGATTATACTTTGTCTATTGATATTTTACAAATTGTGAGGAAATAGCATAGGATATATAAAATTTATTCTTCAAGTTATAATATTTTCTTCTATTCTAACTTTACATATAACATGAGCCATTCTTAACTTTTGCTTTACCATAACGGACTCCCCCATCTCCCTAACCCACTTAGTTTAACTAATATATTATTTTCCTTTTCAGCGGACCCCAATTTAAATATATTTGGTTCTTCCCTGAGAAATCTTTAATAATATAATATTTTATATATTTTTACCACATCACTTATGAGTAACACAATTACAATATTACATATAATGAATATATTATGAACTATGTACAATATCAAAATTTTTAATTAATCATCTTCTCATATTAATATAAATAGGAGGAGATCATATAGGAGGGATAAGAGAGTATATATAAATAGTATAGAATAATAATAACTATTAATCTATGTATATTATTCTATATATAAATATAATTATATATAAATGATATTAATAAATTATATTAATATTATTTATATCATATGAAAAAATAAGTACGAATAAATTATATTATATGTATTAAAAAACTAAAGAAAAAATACCGCTATAGAAAACTTTATATTAGAAAAGAATAGTTTTTAAAATCTAAAGCAAGTTAAATGAGTGAGATAATTATTTTTCTACACATATGTTGGTGTGTTATTATTATTATCACATAGTTTTTATTTATTCTAATATATCTATATTATATATATTTATATTTATATTTATATAAATGAGAAAAATTGAGCTACTATTACAATATATATATATGTATTTCAATATATATATAGTCCGTATCACTTTATATAAGGACTACAGTACCTTGTAAAAGCAATTGTGGTGGGCTATAATGAACTAACTACTACTAATATAATAAGTATATCATTC
>JABUQX010054954.1:0-12500 GCA_015478945.1 Trachelipus rathkii
TAATTTATTTTTTTTATTATTATTATGAAGTAGTGTATGATTATTATTATTATTATTATTATTATTATTATTATTATTATTATTATTATTTTTTATTATTATTATTAATGTATTATTATTATATTATATTATTATTATTATTATTATTATGATTATTATTATTATTATTTTATATTATGTATTTATATATACCCTGGAATATTCTGGCATCCCTCCTTCCTACTCCTTTCCTCTTCTCGAGTTTTTCTCAGATCTTTACTGAAAATACACATAATGTGGCATGACCCTGAGTTTCTATGAAACGTCGAGGAAGGTTAGTGGTCAGGATGGCGTTCCTCCCCGTATTTTGAGGGAGTGTACTTCTGAACTGGCGTCTGTCCTCGTTCAACTCTACTATCTATATCCACTAACACATTTCCTCATCGCTGACAGAGCGCATATTTTAAGCCTACCCGAAAAAAGGGTAGCCAGTCAGATTCTTCTAACTATCGGCCTATAGCTCTAGCTTGCATTCTGTCTAAATTTTTGAAAACTCTTCTTAACTCTCATTTCCTGAATCATCTGGAACCTCATTCTCTTCTTTCAGATCATCAGCATGACTTTTGATGCTCGAGGTCAATTTGTGGTCTTCTTGCTTTTGGGACTATTGGGAGTCTTGTGCGGTGGCCCTTGACATATAGAAAAGGCTTTTGACCGGGCATGGCACGCGTTGAGACTCTCTAAGCTACTTTCTCTTGGGTTTCCTTCTTCTCTTTGCTTACTCCTGTCTAGCTTTCTTTCAGATCGTTCCATGTAGCTCTTGTTGATGGAGTGACATCTTTCTCCTTTCTTGTTAATTATGGTGTTCTTCAAGGCTCTGTTCTATCTCCAAATTTATTTCAACTTTTCTTCAACGAACTTATTAGCTTCACTTCTAACTCTGTTCATTCTTATACGAATGACTCAACTGTATATTATTCCACTCATTTCAAATCTGCTCTCTTTTATGCATCTGGAGTTCTCCCTCGTCTTCAGTTTTCCAATTCAATTCTTGCCGACCTGGACGGAGTTTCTTGGTGGGGTCACCGCAATCTTGTGAAAATCAACTTTTCAAAAGCTTAACTTCTTCGCAGCGCCCTCTCAAAAACGTTTCCCAACTTTCGTATCTCCTTCGAAGGCTATAACATCTCCCCTGTGAATAGCGTAACTATTTTTGGAGTTGAGCATAAACAACAAATTGTCTTTGAAATATCTTATCACAACGGTTGCTAAAGTGACCTCAAAGAAGCTGGGAATTCTGTTCGGATTGCTGCAATTTTTTTCTTATGCTCAGTTACTCCCTTTCGATGTGGATAGCGTTAAGCCAAAAGCTCTAAGAACTAATAAACTGTCCCCTACTATCAAACTCCATTGACTCTCTATCTCTGCGACTTAGGGTTGGCTCGTTATTCCTTTTTCTTATAGGTTCTACTACACGGTAGAAATGCTCGGGAGTTGATCTTCTCAACCATTCCACCACACCCTTGCACTCCCCCATCGAAGCACAAGAGGTGCCTCTCTCTCGCACAACTTTGCGTGAGTATTGCGAACCCCAGACTGTTCGGTTGTGGTTCCTCCTTTCTTCCAGCTACTTCTTTCTGTGAGCAAACTCCTTGCCTTCTTCGCTTTTCCAACTATATTTAATCTTCCCTCTTTAAGCCCACGCCCTGCATTTCACCTGAGAAACTTTGCGTTAAGACTGGGTAAAGGGTGGGTTTTTCATATGTTATTTCCACCCCTCTTGAAAAGGCCCAGTCCCGTGAGTGGTGCTGATCTGTAAAAAAAAAAAAAAAAAAAAAAAAAAAAAAAAAAAAAAAAATTAGCTAATCAGACCTTTATTTTTAGCAAGACTGTGATCGAACCTCCACATAGTTTGAGTTCTTCCCTGCCGATTCAGAATTCAGACTTTGATTGGCCAATATAAATTTTCCTAATAGTTTCTTTTCCACGCACCATGCCTTAAGAACTTATCACAATATTGAAGGTGTGAAATAAAATACCTTTAAATCTTCTTATACACTAACAGGGTGTTTGAGAAAGTGCGGAAAGAATTTCTTTTTTTTTTTCTTTTTTTGCCTAAATTATTTAAACTATTAAATCATTTGTCTTTTTTTTTCGAAAAGTTTGAATTCAATTTTCAGTGGGAACAACCAATTGTGTCCTGGAAATTATTGCCACTTTCAATATAGCATCCATTACGAAAGGTCTATGGATAGTCCATATTTGAAGTAATTTGCTTGTACTTTTGAGACAATTTATTATTTAACCTAAAGTAATGATTTGCTTTCTGAAAAGCATAAGCAAATTAGATATCCTCAAGTTATTTTTTATAATGATAATAACTTTTTTTGTAAATCCTTATGTTTAACATAATAGGAAAATCCCCTCAAATTACACTATTTTGAGAAAATTTACTTTCAATCGTTCCTTGTATTGATTAGTTTGCTTAACAAGTGTATCTAATATGTACCACAAGTGGAATTCATCTATTTCGATGATATTTACCCAAAATTACTGGAGTATTCTATATTATTATTCTTGCATGTTATATATATTTTAAAACAATTATTGGTCCTTGACATTATGAATGTGAGATTTAATGATAATAATACCGGTCGCATTGTCTAGGAAACCTTCAGCAAATAACCCCTGCTAGAATTGATGTAAAATAGAGATTTCAACAAACAAATTTCGCTTAAAACTTGTCTACCATCATGCTTTCCTTTTTATTATTATTATTATATTATATTATTATTATTATTATTATTATTATTATTATTATTATTATTATTATTATTATTATTATTATTATTATTATTTTTATTAAATTACAAATATTTATTTTACTATATTTTATTTATTATATTTATTATTAATGATTATCATTTTTCTTTATTGATTATTATTATTATTATATTATTATTATATTATTATTATTATTATTATTATTATTATTATTATTATTATTAATATTATTATTATTATTATTAAGTTCGGACAAATATACCTTCTTATATATAGAATTTTGTTTTAAACTATTCACTTTCAGACCATTTTCCAACTCAACTATATGTGTTATTTGGAAAAAAAATTATAGCAATTTAAGTGGCCAAATTAAATTAGAAAGTTACAAATAATGCTCTAAATGTTTTAGTAGGAGGGTGTTCTGTTGTATGCACTGAAATATGCCATTGGACAGACATTTTCAGGATTTGTAAAGTAATTGGAGAATTAATAATATGAATTATCTGTTTTTTTTATAATATCTTCAAATTGGTTAATCATTGGTCTGTTAAAGTCCCTAATTTTTTAAACTTTATAGAATTTAATCAGTAACTTTTCATTCTTTTAAGACAAATAGAAATTTACTTAACTTACATTAAGACTTGCAAAGAAGATTCTTCATAGAAATAAATTTAATCAGGTAAAAGATGACTCTGCTAATTTCTCGAGAGTTGTCAAAGATACTCTCGAGGAAGAAAATAAATCATGAATAGATTCTTTAGTTGATGGTGGTGAGAAGGTTTATGATAAATTTAGAATAATAGACACTTTTAATCACTATTGTTTACAAACTCTTGCCAACCTGAGAGCCCGTTATCGGATGTTCAAAATACATCTGTTGATAAAATTTTGCTTCCACTTGTCTTTGTGCCATGCACTTCTGGAGAAGTATTTGATATCACTAATAAATTGAAAGACAAATAGTTTTCACACATCCACTCTCCTGGCAATAGTCTTGAAAGTGGCAGCTGGACAACTGAGCGAGGTTCTTTCAGCTCTATTTATTTTAATTTAATGATTGTGTCTCGAGAGGAAAGTTTTCTGATGCCTTGAATGGTGCCAGGGTTATAACCATAAATAAATATGGAGCACAGGTGAAAGTGAAAAATCATAGACCAATATCGATTTTATATTCGATAGCTAAAATGTTTAAATTGCTGATTTATAATAGGCTGACTGACTATTTGTTTTAAAAATTCATTGATTTATTTCCAGCAGTTTGGGTTTGTGAGGGGAAGAGGATCACAGGATGCAACTCACTCCCTTCTAAGTAATGTCAATAACAGCATTGCTCGAAAAGAATATACAATTGCTGCATTTTTAGATTACTCAAACGCTTATGATACCATTGGCAAAGGCATTATAATTAGAAAAATAGAAAAATATGACATTAGAGGCATTTGTGTTTCTTTTATTAAATCTTACTTAAGCAACAGGAAACAATATGTTTAAATTGGTAATCCTTGCTCCGGGACTAAAAATATAACAATGGGAGTACCTCATGTTTCGTGCCTTATGTCTCTTTTCTTTATAATATATATATCAATGATCATGTTAAGTTACTCTTAATTTCAAACTATCTCTATATAAAGAAGAAACTGTTAAGTACTTTTCAGGTAAGGATATTTGCCACATTCAAAACATAATCAGGGAACAATTATAAAGAATTTCAAATAGACTTGTGCTAAAAAGTTCCTTTTGAATTTAGAAGAAAAACTGAAGCTAAGATCTTTTTATCCTTTTTTAACGTGAGAAAGTGCAGCAGCCAAATTTGTCAAATCGACAAAATATTTAGGTTTAATTATCCAGGATAATCTGAAAATTGAAGAATATATTCATTGCTTGTCAGCAGAAATAACAGTAATAGCTTTATTCTAAATGCTTTAAAAAATATATTCCCGAACGAAACCCTGATTACTTTATACTATTCAATTATTTACCTTTCTCAAATTGCATATAATGTCTTTGGACGGATCTACCGAATGCACATTAAGACTCTTATTTACTGCTCAAAATAAGGTCCAACGAAATATTTTCCTCGTTTTGATTTACACGCTGCTGATATCTACTTTGCATGTAGTATATTACAACTTAATAACCTATACAAATTTAAACGGAGTGTCTATACATAAGAATCTTTTTATTGATGTTGCGTTTTTTTCGGGATATTTGGACTCGTAATTAAAATACCCAAAATCTGAGTTTTCTGAGACACCCACTCTCCAGACAAACAAATTAATAAAATTTTTTGCATTAATAAGGGCATTTTATTCTAAGAATCGTCGCCTCGAAACTTAAGGGAAGTTTCAAATGAATTAAGATTCAAACGACTGTTAACAGAATTTATAACTTTTAAATAAATATAGTGTATGAAATTTGGTTTGGAAAATTTTATCTTCTCCAAAGTGAAACATTCTCAAGTAATATTTCTCTTGATTGTAAATGAATTTGTAAAGTTTCTGCTTTAATAAATGATAAATGGTTATTATTATTATTATTATTATTATTATTATTATTATTATTATTATTATTATTATTATTATTATTATTATTATTATTATTATTATTATTATTATTATTATTATTATTATTATTATTATTATTATTATTATTATTATTATTATTATTATTATTTTTATTATTATTATTATTATTATAGAAAATATGTTTCTATAATACATATAAACTAAATGTTTTATGAGAAAAATGAAAAGGTTTCGATCAGCAAACATAATGGCGTAATCATTTAAAGAATTTACTTTGACCTTTTCAGCAACTTTTGAAATTATTTTTTTCATTTATTTTAATTTCAAAAAATTGATTCTGTGATTTTTGAAGGCGGCGAATCAATGATTAGAAGTAAAACCGATTTACGATTCTTGCTATAAATAGTGGAACGTTTTTATTTTTCTACATTTTAATTGAAAAAGGTTTAGAAGATTTGGCGATGTTACAAACAAATATTTTTTTTTTTTCACTTGAGTTAATGAAAGAATTTTTATTTAATTTTTTTTCCACCCTTTGAAATTTCCTTTAAAAGAATAGTTTCAAAATTAAATAAAATTTGTGGATTATTTTTAAAATTGATGATAAATATTCAACATATTTTATTAGGATAATAAGAGGAAACGTAAGAAATTTCCCTTAAAGAGAAAAGCAAATTGAGAAAATTACAAAAAGAGGACAAAGATGTCTCTTAAAAAGATGTCTTCTATATATTTTTTGGTGTTGGACTACCGTACAAATCCTAATTACCTACTAGCGAGGTTAAAACTCTCTGCATGGTGAGAGTCCATAAGAACATATGAAAGCATTTTTATACATTTTTTAAACCAAAAATTTTCAAGCTTTCAGCCGGTGAAAATTCGATTTTTTTTAGTTTTTATTAATATATTAAAGAGGGAAAGAGAGGGCAGGGGTGGGGTTGATTTAAATTTCTAGGCCGATTATTATTTTAATTTTTCAAGAATTTAATGAGAACTTTAATATTATTATTATTATTATTATTATTATTATTATTATTATTATTATTATTATTATTATTATTATTATTATTATTATTATTATTATTATTATTATTATTATTATTATTATTATTATTATTATTATTATTATTATAATTATTATTATAATTATAATTATAATTATTATTATTATTATTATTATTATTATTATTATTATTATTATTATTATTATTATTATTATTATTATTATTATTATTATTATTATTAATATTATTATTATTATTATTATTATTATTATTATTATTATTATTATTTTTATTATTATTATTATTATTATTATTATTATTATTATTATTATTATTATTATTATTATTATTTTTATTTTTATTATTATTATTATTATATTATTATTGACTTTATTGTGGCCGCTATTCTTTAATATATTTGCAAATGACTTTCAAAAGTGTCACAGTTCTATACACTCTCAATATGCTGACGACACTGTAATCTTAATATCAGACCGTGATATAGACACACTTAATTAAGGGAGACTTTATCCTCAAAATCCATTTCTTCGAACCGATAAAAGAAAATGTTTTTTTGATGAACAACTAATTTATCTTTAATTTTTTTTTTGGAAAAAAAAAAACTGTTCGTTTTTTTTTTTTTTGGGAAGAGGGGAAATTTTTTTTTTCGGGCCTTTCACAAAAATGGCAATAAAATCTTTAATATTCAAGATATTTCAATGCTTTTTTCACTAAAATACTCCTATTTTGTGTAGTAATAAATTTCATTTAGACACTTTATTTCAAATTTTATTTTCTAAAAGTTTTTTTGGACAATCTCTGAAAAGTACTTTCAAAATTTTTGAAATAAAAACAATCAATCACGTGTGACACCACCTTACATCATACAAAAGCATTTAAAATAAACGTCATTCTGTTAAGGATTTTATATGCAGAGTTGTTACCAAATTTTAAGAAAAAAAAACTGTTCGTTTTTTTTTAATGAATTTTTTTGTGATCTAATGTAAGAAAAAAATGAAGTGCTAGAAAAACGCAAATAAACATTTGGAAATATTATTTCTTTTTTCAGACGGCAAAAAAATATTTATTCTCATATATATATATATATATATATATATATATATATATATATATATATATATATATATATATATATATATATATATATATATATATATATATATATATATATATATATATATATCGTATATATATATATATATATATATATACATATAGACAACAAAAAAATATATATATATATATATATATATATATATATATATATATAGGGGTTCCAAGCACCCTTCCATGGAGTTAAATAATTACCGAGTTTCAAAGCAGTGATATCGAAGCAGTGAGATTAGAAAACTGTTCCGAGATGCCTTCTTTTCTGGGTAGGTGGATCGGACTAGTGGTAGAGCCTACTGCACATTGTCTAACGGCGACGCTGTTGTCGATGGTTCGAGTCCTGGCGCGAGTGAAATTTTTATTCTTCTTATTATTGCAAATTTGGCACAACAAGCATGTTGTGCCCATTTCGGCGTTGCTTTACTTTAGTTGGTTGCTCCTGTAACCCAAGAGCACCCAAGCAGAAGGCCATGTAGCCCCAGCAGGTGTTCCAACCACCCTCCTGTCGATTTAAATAAGTACCGAGTTTCAAAGCAGTGGTATCGGAGCAGAAGATTAGAAAACTGTTCCGATATGCCTTCTTTTTCTGGGAAGGCGGATCGGACTAGTGGTAGAGCTTCCTGGACATTGTCTAACGGCGACGCTGTTGTCAATGGTTCGAGTCCTGGCGCGAGTGAAATTTTTCTTTGTCTTATTTTTGCAAATTTGTTGCAACAAGCATGTTGTGCCCATTTCGGCGTTCTTTGACTTTGATTGGTTGCTCTTGTTACCCAGGAATACCCAAGCAGAATGCCATGTAGCCCCAGCAGGTGTTCCAACCACCCTCCTGTCCATTTAAATAAGTACTGAGTTTCAAAACAGTGATTTCGAAGCAATATATAAGAAAATTGTTCCGAGATGCCATCTTTTTCTGGGAAGGTGGATCGGACAAGTGACAGAGCTTCCTGTACATTGTCTAACGGCGACGCTGTTGTCGATGGTTCGAGTCCTGGCGCGAGTGAAATTTATATTCGTCTTATTATTGCAAATTTGCCGCAACAAGCATGTCGTGCCCATTTCGGCGTTCCTTGACTTTGGTTGGTTGCTCCTGTAACCCAGGAGCACCCAAGCAGAATGCCATGTAGCCACAGCAGGTGTTCCAACCACCTTCCTGTCGATTTAAATAAGTACTTAGTTTCAAAGCAGTGATATCGGAGCAGTAAATTAGAAAACTGTTCCGATATGTCTTCTTTTTCTGGAAAGGCGGATCGGACTAGTGGTAGAGCTTCCTGTACATTGTCTAACGGCGACGCTGTTGTCGATGGTTCGAGTCCTGGCGCGAGTGAAATTTTTCTTCGTCTTATTATTGCAAATGTCGCAATAAGCATGTTGTGCCCATTTCGGAGTTCCTTGACTTGGTTGGTTGCTCCTGTAACCAAGAGGATCCAAGCAGATATGACATGTAGCCACAGCAGGTGTTCCAACCACCTTCCTGTCGATTTAAATAAGTACTTAGTTTCAAAGCAGTGATATCGGAGCAGTAAATTAGAAAACTGTTCCGAAATGTCCCTTCTTTTCTGGGAAGGCGGATATTAAATTAAATATTAAATTTCATTTTTATAAAAAAAAAAATTATAACAATCCAGAGAATCTATAAAAACTATTTTCTAAATTGTTAAAATTCGTGACATCACCTTATTAGCATTATGCTATCCTTATTATGCTTATTAGCATTTGAAATTGTGTTTTTCCACGTGGTATGGCTTGAGAGGTATGACGTATGATTCATCTATGACGTTGAGGATATTTATTGGCTATTTCAAAAAGATTTACCGCCTCTCCTCCCTGAAGATATTCTATTTTATAGACTATATATATATATATATATATAGTGGTAGTTACATATTATTATACATATTATAAAAAATATATATATATATATATATATATATATATATATATATATATATATATATATATATATATATATATATATATATATATATATATATATATATATATATATATATATATATATATATATATATATATATATATATATATATATATATTCCCCACGCAAACGTAAATAATTATTTTATTCAGACTTCGGCTCCGGCTAAGGTTTCTACATTTGAAAATTGATGAGCACTTCTTTTGGTAATATATTTTCACCTAAAAAATATTTCTTGAAAAAAAATTTATACCCAAAATCTAACTCTGGCTCCGGCTCCGGCTCCGGCTCCGCCTCTGGCTCCGACTAAGGTTTCTGCACTATTTTAAAATTGTTCAAAGCACGTCTTCTGGTAATAATTTTTATAAAAATATTTTTCGAAAAATTTCATACTCTGCGGCTCTGACTCCGGATCCGGATCCGACTAAGGAATTTGCACTATTTGAAATTATTCAGCACAGCACGTCTTCTGGTAATAATTTTTTCAAATTAAAAAATATTTTTCGAAAAAATTTCATACTCGGCTCCCGCTCCGACTCCGGATCCGGATCCGGATCCGACTAAGGAATTTGCACTATTTGAAAATTATTCAGCACGTCTTCTGGCAATAAATTTTTCACCTAAAAAATATTTATTGAAAAATTTCATACCTAGGATCCGGTTCCGACTCCGGCTTCAGATCCGGCTCCGGATCCAACTAAGGTTTCTGTACTATTTGAAAATTGTTCAGTAAGTCTTTTGACAATATATTTTTCACCTAAAATATATTTATTGAAAAAATCTGTACCCAGGGGATCCGGATCCGGCTCGTAATTTCGACTTTGGTTTCGCTCCGGGATCCGACTAAGGTTTCTGCACTATTTGAAAATTGTTCAAAACGTCTTCTGGCAATAAATTTTACCTAAAAATATTTTCGAAAAATTTCATAATTTGCCTCTGGTTCGGCTCCGACTTCGGCTTCGGCCCCGGATCCGACTAAGGTTTCCACCATTTGAAAATTGTTCGGCACGTCTTCCGACAATAAATTTTTTCACCAAAAAAATATTTCCTGAAAAGAATTCATACCCAGGATCAGGTTCCGGATCCGGCTCGGATACGACTCTGGATCCGACTAATGTTTCTACACTATTGAAAATTGTTCAGTACACGTCTTCTTCTATTAAATTTTTTCACCTAAAAATATTTTTTGAAAAATTCATACCCTAGATCCGGATCCGATTCGGATCCGGCTTCGACTTCGACTTCGGCTCCGACTAAGGTTTCTGCACCATTTGAAAATTGTCTGGCACGTTCGTAGACAATAAATTTTCTTACCCAAAAAAATATTTCTCCCGAAAAATTCATAATTTCAGGGATCAGGTTCCGGATACGGCTCCGGGATCCGACTAATGTTTCTAGACTATTTGAACATTGTTCAGCACGTCTTCTTGAAAAAATAAATTTTTCACCAAAAATATTTCTGAAGAAAATTTCATACCCAGGATCCGACTTGATCCGATCCGATCTGGCTCCGGCTCCGGCTCTGACTTCAGCTTCGGCTCCGGATTCGACTAAAATTTCTGCACTATTTGAAAATTGTTCGGCACGCCTTCTGGACAAAGTTTTTCACCAAAAAATATTTCCCGAAAAATTCATACCTAGGATCCGGCTCCGGATACGGCTCCCGATACGACTTTGGCTTCGGCTCCGACTATACGACTAATGTTTCTACACTATTTGAACATTGCTCAGCACGTCTTCTTGAAATAAATTTTCACCTAAAAAATATTTTCTGGAAGAAATTCATACCCAGGATCCGATTCCGGCTCCGGCTCCGACTTCCTCTCGGCCCGGATCCGGCTAAGGTTTCAGAACTATTTGAAAATTGTTCATAACGTCTTTCTGGCAATAAATTTTTCACCAAAAAAAAAAAAAATATTTCCCCGAAAAATTCATACCCAGGATCCGTTTCCGAATCCGGATCCGGTCCGACCTCGGCCCCGGATCCGACTAATGTTTCTAGACTATTTGAACATTGTTCAGCACGTCTTTTTGAAATAAATTTTTCACTCAAAAAATATCTTCTGAAGAAAATTCATACCAGGATCCGGATCCGAATCCGACTCCAACTCCGTTCGGCTCCCGATCCGACTAAGGTTTCTGCACTATTTGGAAAATTGTTCGACACGTCTTCTGACAATAAATTTTTCACCAAAAAAATATTTCCCGAAAAAAATTCATACCAGGATCCGGCTCCGGCTCCGGATACGGCTCCGGATACGACTTCGGCTTCGGCTCCGGATCCGACTAATGTTTCTAGACTATTTGAACATTGCTCAGCACGTCTTCTGAAATAAATTTTTCACCTAAAAAATATTTTCTGAAGAAAATTCATACCCAGGATCCGGTCCGGATCCGATCCGGCTCCGGCTCCGACTTCAGCTTCGGTTCCGGATACGACTAAGGTTTCTGCACTATTTGAAAATTGTTCGGCACGTCTTCTGACAATAAATTTTTCACCCAAAAAATATTTCCCGAAAAAAATTCATACCCAGGATCAGGCTCCGGATCCGGCTCCGGATATGGCTCCGGATCCAACTAATGCTTCTAGACTATTTGAATATTTGACACCAGCACGTCTTCTTGAAATAAATTTTCACCTCAAAAATATTTTCTGAAGAAAACTCATACCCAGGATCCGCTGATCCGATCCGACCTGGCTCCGACTTCAGCTTCGGTTCCGATTCGACTAAGATTTCTGCATTATTTGAAAATTGTTCGGCACGCCTTCGACAAAGCCACCAAAATATTTCCGAAAATTATACTCCAGGATCCGGCTCCGATACGGGGCTCCGATACGACTTTTTGGCTTCGGCTCCGGATCCGACTACAATGTTTCTACACTATTTGAACATTGTTCAGCACGTCTTCTTGAAATAAATTTTTTCACCTAAAAATATTTTCTGAAGAAAATTCATACCCAGGATCCGATCTGATCCGGATCCGGCTCTTGACTTCGGTCATTCCGGGATCCGGCTATAGTTTCTGCACTATTTGAAAATTGTTCGCACGTCTTCTCTGACATAAATTTTTCACCAAAAAATATTTCCCGAAAAAATTCATACTTCAGTGATCCGGCTCCGGGATTCGGTTCCGGATCTGGTT
>JABUQX010054954.1:17500-46308 GCA_015478945.1 Trachelipus rathkii
AAAAAAAAAATTGGGGAAATTTAAAAAAAAAAATTTTTTTTTGATTATACCAAAAAAATTATCTATCAAAAAATATGTATTTCGTCCAACTGTATAGGCCCTGAAAATTTGATGTTGATAGGATGAGTAAGAAAAAAAAATTTCAATATTTCACTTTTTTAATTAATATTAGGGTCCCTTGAGTTTCTAGTCCTTCCATGTATGTTCTACAATGGTAATGTTGCTATTGATATGTGATGGTAATTGAATTATCAAAGACAGACGGATAATAATTTCATTTAAAAACTCTTCTCTTCTTATTTTTCAGTACGTAGATGGTACTGAAACAACTCTAGAAGTGAGAAATATATTCTTTAAGCCAGATGAGGACTTCTACTATTTGAACCTAAGCAAGGAACTGAAAATTTCAAAAGTATTTGTCATAGATAAATAAAAATCTCCCGACCAGTGTCGAATCTTCAGCTTTCTTAAAAAGTTACCGTAAAAACCATTTTACTTAGTTCCCGTAATGCATTATTATTATTACATAAAAAAGTGAATGAAAAGTTAGATGGTTTCTGGGAGGAATACTTTTTATTTCGTAAACTTAAGGTGAGCTTTCAAGAGAACATCATTTTAACAAAATTATCCAAATTTTGTAAATATCATCAAATTATAAGAGAAACTCACAAGTTTCTCTATTCTAGTTACAGATAATGATAAGCTATATAACTTAAAATTCTCAATAAATTTTATTTCAATATGTATTATTTGTATAGAATAAAAAATTGTGTTTATTTATTTAAAAAAATTAATCGACATCAGACTGAAGCCAAAGGCAGAGAAATCTTACTGGAAAGATTAGAATATAAATAATATTGGTAGTACTATAATAATTAACTATATTCCAACATACACTCACCAACACACCTACACATTAACCAACACTAAATTCAAAGGAGGAGTGAGGGCTTTCAAACTCAAAGATCTCACAACTAATTCCCCAACTAAATATGATATATTGCATCTTGATAGAGCACACAGACGCCGGCTTGAGAAAAGTGAGAGATTTAAATTGAAGTAGAAATCACAAGTATCATTGCTAGTAGGGCATGAAAACGCTTTCAAACCATAAGATCTGTTGGCAGAAATTTAGCATAAAGGCAAAGACACCGCAGAGAACATCAAGATCGTAGAAGATTAGCTAAAATATTTTAACATCCATAAAGACTACAATGCTCGCCGACACTAGACCCCAGTCTTGCTGGATGAGGGCGTCTTAAAAGGTGTGGTTGGACACGCACGAGTGGAAAAGCTTATACGTTAGCGAGCGGCCGCTACTAGACTTGTTCAAACTCAAAGCATCTCCAATAATCCCCAACTAAATATATTATTTCATAAAATCTATAGAAAGTACCTATTAGGAACAAGAATTAAAGGCACCTAACATTGACAGCGCCTCACTCGGACATGAAACTCGGATTAAAGGAGTCAAGATGAGGACTGAAAAGAACAGGACGTTATAAGTCGTTACTCAACTGTTAGACTAATCTCCTATCGACAGAAAGACCGCGGGATGATAATACCTTAGAAGCATCACCTCTCGAGAAATAATGAGAGCTAAATATAACTATTTAAAACAAGTGGCGGAAGGAGACTCCCTATTGTTATAAAAGCATGAGGTATAAATTTAGTACTATGTGTAAGTATAAAATATGGTCCGACGAGAATAGAGATAATAAACACAGAAATACCACGTGTTTTTCTTTGAGGACCGCCTTGAGCAACCATTGTATGTGAGGTTTCCAAGAATTTTTTTGTTTATGTTAAGCCAAGTAATAGCTTTGTTTTTGTATTTATCAAAAGAGTATTACAATCGAGTACAAGAGCAACATGTAACGTATAAGAAGATTAAGGTATAATAAAAAGAATGTCATAGAGAGAAGTGAGCACTATTGATAGTTCTGAGTATTATATAAAAATAAATTTGTTCACAAGGGTCGAACGGACGCGCCACCCTGGAGAAAGGTACATAGTGGAGTCAATCTCTCAAATATCGTGAACAATATAGATTTGTAAATGATCGAACAGGAGTTAAGACAGAGAGCGGAATAATTCTAAGAAGTTAAATAAAGACAGGAGCAGAATTGAAATTAATGTCGCAGAATGAAGGTGAGATGATCGGCATATGAAATAGTGAGATAAGTAGAATCGATTGACAACCAGATTATAAGATTACATTATATGACAATAATAAAAAAGACAAGTACTAATTTAGCTATAAGTAAATGTGATAAAAACAGGAAGAAACACTAACTCATTGACACAAAAAAATGCTAATGAGTTCGCCCCATCACAATACATATGACTACGATAATATGTAAACGATATTATAATAAAAGATAAATCATAATTAAGTCAAGAGAAGGAAGGAAAATAGATACCTAAATGTGTAAGGAGCTTTGTGAGTGGCAGCGCGCGGCCATACCCAGTACAAATGCTTTGGAACAGATCACAGCGCTCGACCACGCAGTTACTCACTGCAACCCATAGTTCACTAAAGGACAGTGAAAACTTAAAAACAGTTAGAATAGGAATAGTACTATTCTCTGCACAAGGAGATCCTCCTGCGCCGTGAAAGCCCGTACTGGCATCGAAAGAAGTGAATGAGATTCAGAAGAATGTTTCTAAGAATATGATAACAGATTGTGAGATAGAGTTTTCTCAAAGATTCTCATCATAGATAATACAGAGTTTCGATATGATAATGTTGGTCGATAGTTAGAAGCGGATTCAGATTAATCTGGAACATCACTTTTTTTATCTGAGTTAATACTGTATGGACAGACTATATGACGCACACCTACATCAACATTGAGTGGGATAATGCTAGAGTTTATGGCATTAGAGAATATAGTTTTCGTAACCAGAACGAAAGGCAAGCATCGTTGTTATACGCACCACAACTCTCTCACCTCATTATACAGTCGGAGATTTAATACACTGTGTAATGCGTAGTCCGGGTCCTACCCCTCGCATTATCCTAACGATTCATAGATTTTTTTCAGACCGCCCTATGCATCACTCGATCAAATTTATGTTAGATCATCAGTTCTAAATTCGCATTAGTGACTACTAGTAGAGAGTAAAATGGAGGTTAATGATGGAACTGCCAGATCTTTTCCAAGGATCTCGAGTTAGAGAAAATAGAAGACACAGAAAGATATTTCTTTGCCCTCTTCAGTGGAGAAGTTAGAGCAACAAACCGTCAGATGAATAAGGAGGAGAAAGTAGATTACAGTATTTGTGGAGGATGTTTTTTTTTGGCAAGAGGCCAGAAAGAATTTGGTCGAGTAGTTTAGAACCAAGGAGTTTTAGGCGCACTTTTCGTGAGTGAAACCAGCTGTAGCGACGTAATGTATGTAATATAAGTTTTTAAATGAATTTAATTAATTAGTATTAGTTATTCGTATTTCCAATGGTTTCCATTAATTTTAATGACGGTTGCCTCCCAAGTTTATTAAATATCACTGCTGAATGCATACGTATTATTTTATTTTCCCAAATTATTTCATTTATAGTTTATAAATTAATTGAAAGAGTTAAATAATTGATCATTTAAGTTAAACATATATAATTTGTTTATGTATATTGTGGCCATATTCTTTGCATTGCAAAGAGATTCAAATATTTACCCTGCAAACGAGAATTCGTAGCCCTGAAAAAATTCAGGCATTATGCTGAGTGACAGGAAAGAGATAACTGAAATATTTCCACCACCTAGCCGATACGTCATTGTGATCTCTAGCCTGTGAAATACTGGCAGATGAACATATTAATCGATATCGAACCAAAGTTACATGAGAGAAGACAGATGTATTCGCTCGAGAGATTACGGAAATGTAGCTTAAAATAGCGCTTCTCGCAATCAGCATTACAGACTTCACGCAACTTTGCCAGGTCAGATCCGAAGCGTCACCAGAGAAAAGCATTCGATTCAACAATATTGGCACTTTAGTATAGCCGATTGCCAGCCGCGCTTAGCAAGCTAGAGCGCACGCACCCCGCAATATGGCACCTCGATCACTCTAAGTATGTTGTTCCAGAATTAAGTGCAAACGTCACTCAGTGCAGGATGGTAGGCTGATGGATGAGAATAAGCTTATTATTAAATTATTGTAAGATGATATATAGATATTATCTCCGAAGATTTTACCTTGATTAGGGATGACGGAAAAGATAATTATATAATTATTATTTTATATACCTACTACCCCTTCCTATATATATTTACCCCCCACTTATTTAAGTATATATTAAATAACGATATGTGCGACGATATAGTTATTCTTTACATTATAAATGATACTATTAGCATAAGTGTACGGAAGAAAATGTTTCTTCAATGGAGACTTCATACCCCAAAAAACCTAAAAGATAATCTGGAAAAAAACATCCGATCCTACAAAAACCTAAAAATAAAACCCTGTATTGAAGTGATGAAGCTGCTGATAAAAGACGGATTTAAAGAACTCTGTTCAGATCACATCAATTCGAATATATCTTCGATGGAGTTCGGCTTGACTCAATGGGACTTAAGAAAAGAAGCATTTAAACTTATGGAGATAATTGAAAACATGACAGAACTAATCCATGGATCCCCTTTTATTATTATTCCCCCTGAAGTAAAGATGGCCAAGTTTATATTAAGTTCTTCAGTTAATCATTTGGACATTAAACCAGAAGAACTTGATCGACGTTTGGAATATGATAATTTAAACTACAGAAACAACGATATTAGAAAATACGAAGACGAATTTTTTACGGAGAACGAAAAAGCAGATTATCAAAGTTCCATAGTTTTTAATGAGAAAATAAATAAACAAATGTTTAAATTATAAAAGTCCACGCGTACTATCGGAGTGCTGAGTGAGAGACCGGAATACCAGATCTCAAATATATGTCACAAAGCAACTAGGTCGTGTAAGTGACGTAAAAGCGGTATATTGAGTGATATGTCTAAGGTACTTTCCGAATCGTGGAACATTGACTGGGACGCTCACCAGGTTAGAACTCGATTAAATCCCCATCGTATATATTAATTTATAAATCCTTTAATTAATTTATAACAAAGAATATTGTATTATATATTAGTACCTCATATGGATGACTTTTAAATAACGAATTTATAGCTGTCATGCTCTATAATGTATATATTTAGTATAATAATATAACTATTTGATAGAGTTATTTTCATCGTCTTTCAGATAAGCTATCATCGCTGCAGTAGGACGGCATCCTCGTCCTCCATTATATATATTATATATATATATATGTGAGTTTTGGAGTCAAACCATTAATAGGTATTAACAATATATATTATATATTATATGTATATTAAAATTATCATAAATATATATATAATATAAGTATATAATAATATATATTAATAATATTATAAGTATTAATTAATATATATATATTATATATATAATATATTATATATTAATATTAAATATATTATATAATATATATATATGTTTATATATATATATATATATATATATTATAATATATATATTAATATATATTATATTAATTTTATATATATATATATATATATTATATATTATATATATATATATATATATATATATATATATAATATATTATATATTATATATATATATATATATATATATATATTATATATATATAATATATTAATATATTATATAATATATATATATATAAAATATATAAATTTATTAATAATATATATTTTAAATATATGTATAATATATATAATAACTAAATTATAAATACAAACGTAACAGAGATACACATATAGTTATATATTATATTAGTAGTTTATGGAACCTCTATTCATTATAACATTATCACTTTCTAGGAGATTATCGAATTAGTACTAGTTTTATGTTCACTCTATTACAGAAACGCAGAGAGTCTGAATTTATCAATATGTGATATCTGTGTTTTATAATACAGACGTAGCTTGTTATATAGACATCAACGAGTATGATTAATTTTCGAGTATAATAGCGCTCTATTGAGCATTTGCTTTTTTCACATAAATTATTCTAAGAATATTTATTATTTTTATTTATTTCATTTTGTAATAATAATTACTTTATTTAATTTATATATAAACATTATATATTACATATATCGAATGTTTAAGATCTTTCCCGAAGGGAAAACGAATCTGAGTTGAAATTATTATATAATACATTCACTCATCATACTAATAATGCAGTTATTCTGTATCCGAGAGACTTATATACTAACCTTCTGATAATCCGACTCTGACTCCGTAACCTTTATATACTACAAAATCCGACTTACCGACTTACGACTTACGACTCCGACTCCTGCCTATACTACGCTTAGTCCTACTCCAGCACTCGCATCACCTAGCCCGCGCACCATCAATCAATATAGCTTACCGATCGTCACTGCACTTTCAGCACTCATTAGGACTATGTAGTTGATCTGTCTGATATTATAATATAATTAATTATATTATTATTATTATAATTTAATTAATTTAATTTATATAATTATTTATTATTTATTATTTATATATTATTAATTATTATTAATTCTTTAATATTTTAATAAAACTTAAGTAGTAGTAGTATTAGTAGTTAGTAAACTGTAATTAATAATTAGTTAGTGTAGTAAGTTAAGTTTAGAGTTATCGTAATCGGGTTATGAAAAATTAGATATGTGGGTAGGTAGATGGTGTCATATCTCATTGTATTAATCCGTAAGTTATACGTCCAGTTACTGGGCCACTACTACCGAAGGGGACCCACCTATACCCATTATAAAAAAATCAATAATTTCGTTTATTAAATACAGTGGCGTGAATACAGGAATTTGCGATGTAACCAGAGGTATATCAAATGTGAGTTCCTCAAGAAAAGACACACGTATATCAGATAATCATGATATTTCTGAGAGACGAGCGTGGTTTACACGGCACCGAGATGCTGGCACTGCTCCACTACTAACAACGACCGCGAGTAGTCCAGAGCTATATACATAAGGCAATCCGATCCATTCTATAATAACACCCTAATGGGTGTCACAGAATAATGGCGTCGTATCTCTTATATCAGCGATTATATAACACTAGAGGTCGTCCAGAGGATATTCGAATTCACAGAATGTGCTACTTAATTTAAACGAACAGAATAACTCGCGCCTCTGGCTTCTAGGGAAGACCTCCCAGACCTATACACGAGAGTGAAATCTCCATCCAAACCAGAAAATACTTGAGAATTAACATAACGTCTAAACATTAGCTCAGGATACACTTCTCGAAATTATCACATTATAACCCTTACTTTCACACGAATTAGTATACTTTAGTGACCCCGGGTGTATACAAATTGAACTGGAGTGGGCAGAAGCCATATACCCAAAACCGAGGAGAGCTACTACCATAGATTACACATAATAAAACCTGGCACGGTTTATAACCAAAACTCAAGAACATTCACTATTGACTCTCAACGACAACGACAACTTTGATATGCCACTGCACTCTATCTGAATCTCACGCGCATCCGTTTATTCCTCCTACAGGTGATCATACGAGGCGTAAAATCACCGATCACTCCAAAACAAACATACCGAAAGCACGCGAGCAAGAACATCCAACCCGAACCTAATAATCTGAACACCGTAAAAATCGCACCAGATCGTCACAAAACCTCCAGATAATACGAGACTCTACACTGAGCGATAAGATAATATAATAAGACATCAAAAACTCCCTCAGATGCGATCGATAAAATGACTGTGGTGCCCCAGACGGGGTACTCACCCCAAAATTTGAAATATTGACATAGAACAAACGATATAAACCTTTTTGGGGAAAATTTATGCAGCTTTTTAGGTTGTTATCTTAGGTGGTATGACGGGGTCACCCACTCACTGACCTCCGATTTGAACAATCCGAACACACAATAATTTCGGAAGTAGTACAGACACTCCAAACAAATCCCTTGTAAAATTTCAACTCTGCAAATACAGACACTAGAAACAGACGGACACAACCATCAGTATAACATTACCACACCCAACCTGTACACTGAACGACCTAGATGGAGGAAAGTAAGCATCTTAGTATCTACGATCGACCACACCGAAGAGTGGTCGTTTTATAAAACATAAATCTTGTGAGAGCGCTCAATTCACTCAGTACGGGGCTAATTTCCATCGGGAAACAAGCCACTCCACTCATCATCCCAAAACTTAAACCCAAAAAAGACACCAATTCCATTGACATAGACCAACGAAACTTGATATACCTATCGACCAAGTCCTTCTTCTAGGTCTGTACTCTTCAGCACTAGCTCATTCCAGCAACGAGGGTGAATCGAAACTATTATGATATCAGAGAGAGAAATTATTTCCTCGCAGACCAACAATTATGGACCGGACCCAGCCCAGAATTTCCACAAACACATCGGATTTAGAAGAGAGGTAATCTATGCAGACATAAGAACTATCGAGTACACTTACATCGGTATACTACACCTCATTCTAGCAACACGAATTTAGTATCTTGAGGCATTGATCAACCATCGTCGCTAACACACTCACCACAGACGCATACGTGCGTCGAGCCCATCCAGGAACAGTTAAGAGAGGGGAGACCTTCGACCACTGTTCCCCAATCACCACAAAACTTCTGAGAGACAATATAATATCTACTTACTCACGAACATATCGCACACCTTCGATATCCTAGAACACACAATTGCATATTTAGGTATAGTATATCTAGAATGAGTTGGACTTCTCGAGAGTATTGTCCTCAACCAAATCCCGGAGGATTTAGACAAAAATATTCCACCACTACACTACCACCGGCCCCCAAACTTGAAATATTGGCGTAGACTGACACACTCTCGCCATAAACTACACAATAACGTGAAGTATCACAGCGGAACTCATTTTCTACTCCGATAAGGTTACCCATTTCATTCACTACTTATTATGTACGAGGTTGACAAGAGATACATGCCGTCACCCTACCAACCAAATCCACGCAAACTAATCACTTACGCAAGACGAAGCATCAGTCCTCATTTTCCAACATCCACTTGTAAATACAGCCAACCCAACACACCCAAGAATATTTTGCCTAAATTACAGAAATTGTTACTCTCCAACAGAATGACCGCATTCCCCCTTAATCCTCCATCACTCTCCTAACCACAGACCGTCACCAATTCCACATTCCACCCAATAGTCTACACCTGAACAACAACCCCCCTCCCCTAAACAAACCCAAAAAATATTAGGACTCACTTACGACACACATATGACTTTCTCCCCCACATCGACAAATTACTTTTTCAACCCAGCTGAATTTTACACAACGCCCTCCGAACGCCTCCCCCAACACAACTTCAGCGACCACACATAACACAAAACACGCGTGGGACTCCACCACAATCTAAGCCCACACAAAACTGAATAATTGGCGTAGAAACTAACAAGAAAACTCAAATGATGTCGCATCAAGAACAAATATCATCAACTATTTCTTCCCATATGCACCGCAAAAAGGTATCCCTCCTAGCACGATTCACAACAGAAAAGAAATACACAATAAATTTAAATATAATATATAACAAAAGTGATCATAAAAAATTTATTAACACAATTATATTAATATTAATAACAATTAAGTTTTTTTGTTATAAAAAAATATAAAAAACCCACATTTCATAAAAATTTTTTCTCTAACAATATATACTAAGAGAAACGAACAAACTATATTCTAATCACATTTTACAACTAACATAAGTATAGATTGAGTCAGACAAAATTCATATATCCTTAAAAAACACAGTATAAAACAAACTCAAATTAACATATAACACAACTCACAAAATTTTTTTTTCAATGCCTCTCTCTAAAGTTTAATACTACTCAAACACAACAATTCCTCCTACCATTTTGTGACTATTATAATAAAATCCTCAACCTTCCTCACCACACTCCTCAACATTTTAAGACAAATCTGCGAGCCAACAACCACTCTCGCTCACGCCTTCTTCCCGAGAACTAGGTCTTGGCTCAGCTCTCACACTCCGATCACACAATAACTAACATTTATACACAAACCGCCACGCAATAACAATCTAGCTTAAACACCCCTTCCCAGAACATCTCCCTATCCAAAGACCGAACACTGCTCTCCGACATGGAGACCAAATTACACTCCTCTCCGGAGCACGATCAGCGCCATCTCAATCGATCCTATTGACTTACACCCCAACAAGTTCTTCGCAACTCAAACAGTTCCAGACTTCCAACTACTTGCACAACGTTGTTTCCCGCCATTCTGCACTAGATGTCGTATATCCCCGGACACCCTCCCACACACAAAATTGGCATCGCCTTCCCTCTCTCCGGATGCAAGCCCCTCCCAGATCTCCCCCGTCTACTGATAGCATTCGCTGTAGCTTTCTCTTCTTCGAATGGCCTCTGATGGACCGTGCCAAGAGCTGTAAAGTAAGGCCAGAATCTTTACACAAGAGAGAGACGGTGTGGCAACATTCTCACACTAAGGGTTTCACTCAGTGGGCGAGAATATATGTTATGTATATTGACATTTTTATTATATTAATTATACTTGTTTATTTATTTTACTAAATATATATATAATAAAATATTATAACGCTATCATACTAATTTTCAACTATTAAAAGAAAAATTATGGGTTTTTATACAATATACCTCTAATATATAATTAATAAATCACTGTAAATCAGTTAAAATCAAACCATCAAATACTAAAGTACACTACCTCATATATATATATATATACCATAATAATATATATATATACATATATATATACTATATATATATATATAGTATTATATATATTAATATATATATATATATATATATATATAATGTATATATATATATATATATATATACATATATATATATATATATAATTATATATTCTATATTCTATATCTTTATATACTATATAATATACTATATATATATAATATATATATATATATATATATATATATATACCTATCATATATACATTAATACTATATATAATATATATATATATATATATATAATTTATGATACTAATTATATAATATATATACAAAATATATAAGCTAAAGTGAATGAAATATTTATGAACTATTAACATATGATAATTAATTATATAATACATAAAATATTTAATCTAATATTACTACTATATTAGTCTAAATTAAAATTCATATAAATATATATAATACACTTGATTATATTATCAGGCATAGGCTTGTCTGTATATTAGATGGATGGTATGGAACATCTTAAGCAGTAAAAGGACACAATCGCCTCTTGCCTTATAGATGTAAACCCCAAAAAATATAGAATAAAAGATTAAGCATAAACTTGATGACTTTAATATATTACAAATATCGCTATACTATATACACTTTTCTATATAATTTATAATGCACATCAATAATTATATATATATATATAGTATAGAACGTATTATTATATTACATTTAAATAATAATAAGTAATATATTTATACAATACAATAATATTTTAATCAAAGAACTTATATATATATCAGTGGCTGCTTTTGAGGGTAGGCAGACGGTGTAAACGTACAACACGTAGGCAACGCCTACTTGCATTAGTGAACCCAAAAAATATTAAAAAGTTAGCATATTATAATATAGAAATATATATATTAGTACTTAAACATAGATAATAAACTAAAGATTTTTTAATCTACATCAAAATAAATTATATATATATAATATAATGCATATAACACTAATTATTATAAGCTATCTATATTACTACAATATGAATTAACGAATATTATATACTAACGTATACATATCACTAATAATACCTAGTATATTAATACACATTCATTAAATCAATAGTAATTAATATAAACAGTATATATAAGTAATTATAACTGATCTCATTTGAAAGAGCTAAAAATGACACACGCTTCCATAGTTCCTGAACGTATCAAGTCATAAACTTCATTGCCATTTTTAAATCATTCCAAGCTCATATTCAGTGGCGAGTATTGACTCGCAGTCTACATGAAAGTCGAGAACCATAATAATTTCTGTTTTCTTATAACGATCTAGCGCAATCTTTTCGTTAAACGTTAGTCCGATGATAATGTTCAGCAGTTCCATTTAAAAAAAATATGAAGAGAAATTGATATTGAATAAGTTGTAACTTTACTCATTAACAAAAATATGAATTACATATATAATTAAGTAACATTTATAACATATACAAAAAATTTATGATCACTAAACATACTTTTATGAAAGGTTATATTATCATTTATCACTTATAGATATCATATAATATATATATATGAATTTATATTATACATATATAATATATATTATATATATATATATTATATATATATAGTATAATAACATAAAGTTTTCATATTAATAAAAATTACTTAGCATCATCTAAGCAGTATTGCCTATTTTCACTATAATATAATTAAATATGTATATAAAATATAATAATAATATTAAACAATATATATAACTAGTATATATATATAATACCCTACTATATAATATATATATAGATATAGTAATAGTAATATATATATATAACTAATCTATTATATATTCTTTTAATATAATAATAATATATATATATATATAATACTATATACGTATAATATATATATATATAGTCAAGTATAATATCATTTAAACTATAAATAAACGTACCTTTACTAAACTTATATATATATATATTATAACTAACTGTAAATCGTAACTAATAACTATTTTGGCATAACACATGAGTATATATACTAGTATAACTATATAAACGTATATATACTATATTTATATCACTATATCACTTATATTTTTATCAGCTATAAGATATATTATACTTAATAACATTTGACAGCTCATTAGCCAATATTTTTTAACCTATTTTCCTATTAAAACCCTCTGAAACTTAGTAAATAGAAAAAAATCAATACTCTTTTAATAATAAGTTGTAAGTTTAATATCAAATATTAAAGAAATCTTTTGAGGGGAAAATACTGCAAAACTACTTCGAGACCTATAACTTGCTTAAACTTTTCAGTCTTGCTAATATAAACAATCAACCATCAAAATTAAATTTTAATTTAGCTTATGCAGCTGAAAAAGGGCCAGCTTGGGTCGAAATTATTCTGCTAGTATTCCTCCATAAATTTTTAAAATATTGATATTAAACTTACCTCTTATAAAAGAGTATTGATTTTCTTCTATTTATAATAAGGATTTCAGAAGTAATATTTTAATTAAGGCACTAATTAATCTATTATTACTGTTGACGGTCTTAAGTCTATATAACCGTTTATATTATATTAATATATAGATATATAATACTATATATATATATATATGAGTTAATATATATCACTCATATATATATAATTTATATTACTATGTTTATCTAAGTAATTATATATATACAATATATAGAATATTATATATTAATGTATATATCACCTATATATATATAAAACTATAATGTATATATATATATATATATATATATATGAGTAAGCAAAAGTATATATAATTTTCAACATCATAAAGCTTATATAACATATTATATATAATCATAACTGATGTATATATATATATATATAATATATATAGTATAATGAATAATATTATAATATATATTATTATATATAATACTATATAGTTGATCACTAATAATTCCTAAAATGGTTATACATATATTCAACTATATATATATATATCATATACTTATATGACATATATATATATAAAGTATATATATATACTTAAATATACTTAATATATACATGATAAAATAATAATTAATCAACATATATTTAAACAATAATCTCTGATTATACATTTATATTAATAATTGCCTTACAATCACAATAGAATTATGTACCAAACGAGCCAAGCCTACGTTAAATATATATATATTATACTGACTACAAAACAATATATGAATAACTATATATATAGTATATATACGTATATATATATATTATATATATAATATATATATATATATATATATTATATATATAATTGTATTATATATATATTTATGTTATATATATATTTGAAATTATTACTATTTTTGTCTTATTTTGTTTATATATAATCTAATTTAATTATTAAATATATATATAACTTTATATTTATATTATATATATAGATAAATTTATTGATTTTATATATTTATAATACTTAGCATGTATCTCATTTAAATATTTTTATTTGTATATTTATAATTATAAAACTATATATTTAGACTATTTATTTTATATATCAAAATATTTTTGGGTTGTCACTTAAAGCCTTTATGAAATTATGATAATCTCATTTGTTTGTTCTGTGTTATTCGTGAATATCTTAATAAAAAAAAAAAGAAGGAGAATTGTAATACGCATCAATGAGAATAGTAATTTACGTCCTGGCAAAGTTTTTCAAATGGCGATGTGTGATATCACGCTTTTACTTCGACTTGAAAATAAAGAGTCATTTTATTGTAAAGAAACAAAGGGGTAAAAAGTGTTAAGATATACATCAAAGATATTTTATGGGAGAAAAATGGATAATAATAATTGAAAAGGGAATGGAAAAGGATGTTGATAAAAGTGTAAATAAAAGAAAAATGTTAAGAGGAACTCAAGAAGCAATAAGTGTATAAGAAAGAATAAGATAAAATAATAAAAAAAACACTTTAATACAAAAATAATAGTAAAGAATTAAAGTTTAAAAACATTTGAAGATAAAGAAAGAGAAAATTAAGAGAGAAAGGCAAGATTGAAAGAACAAAAGAGATTGAAAAAGGTAAAGAGCCAAGTTCATAGTAAAGAACTAAACGAGCAACAACAAAGAGAAAAAACAGAGAAAATAAGAGCGAAGTAGATAATCAGGAGAACAAGCACGTGGAAGACGTAGGGGTAAGGAATAATAAATCTCAATTATTATTATTAATTTTGTAGAGAAGCAGGTTAAAGAGTCAGGAAATTGTGAGGAAACTGAAAAGCATCAGAGACAAAAGAAAAAAAAAGAAGACTCATGGTAAGAAGAGTTAGAGAAGAATAGGAAGAGATAGGAAGGAGGATACGAGGAGCACGGCACGCGAAGAGCTACCGCACAGTAAGAAGAAGAAGAAGAAGCAAGAAGAAGAAGAAGGAGAGAGAGAGAAGAAGAAAGAAGGTAACTACGACGATTGCCTGTGCTCTCTCGCGTTGTGCTCTCTGAGTCTCCCTACTTGGTCTCGCTCGTAATCACCTCTCTACAAATATTATTTCATCTTACTCTCTATCTATCTTTCTATTCAATCTTCTATTCATCTTCTTCTCTATCTCTATACTTACTGGCTAGTGTATAATTTTAGGAAATGAAATTTCACTATTAAATTAGTAATATGATAAACTTTAATTATCAATAATGCTTACTTATATCTCAGGTAAATCAGTGAACTTATTTCATACACGGTATTAGATAAGGAAATGACTAAAAGGAATAAAGAGTTAAATATATAACTAAATTAATAAGGATACTATCTATCTTCATACTCTCTAACTATTGTCTCATGCTCTTCTTCCGCTGCCCTGAGACAAAACAAATTTCTACGTCATCGAAATGTATATATGTTTATTTATGTTCTTATTACATTTTCACTGAAGATATTCATCAACTTTTACACAGGATTTCTTCACGAATAAAGGTATCGGGGAGTTTTATTTGAAAAGAATTCTTATGTACGCATATGAGATAAGGAATGAAAGGTCATTTTTACTGTAGATAGGTTTATATACTTGTGTGTTGTTACCCACGACTAAAATTTTCTATGTATGCCACAGTAGTGTACTAAGGTTGAAGAGATTTACTTGTCCTCCCATATAGATACATAGTTAGATCACATGTTTTCTCTGAGATAGTTGTTAAGAATAGATTGCTTCTTCTACTCCATTATAATCATCTACTAATCACATAGCTAGATGTTTTTACTTTTAATATTTTCCAATAATTTTTTTGACTTATTTAATTTTTAATTATTATACTTATAATAATAGTTTGCTATAATAATATTTATAGTGAATCGTGAAAGAGTAATTTATTCTTATTATATATAAATTCTATATATGATATTATATAATATATATGTATATATAATTAATATATATATATAAATATATAATATATAATAATATATATAGTATTATATATATATAATGGTTTGTTCTGTATTTGAATCAGTTCTAATATTTTCAATGAAAATTTTTCTAAGTTCAATATAAAAATTTCTTAAGTTCAGAAAAGTTAGATTAGTTATAAGTTTTTTAAGAAAATTCTTTAGTGGCAAGCTTCTGAGCATATTATATCACCAGAAGCCTTGCCTACTAAAGAAATTTTCTCAATACTTAACTTAAAGCTTAACTTTTCTGAACTTAGAAATTTTTTTGACTTTGAAAAAATTTTTTTTCGAAAATATACACTCAATGTTAATTGTTAAGATTCAAATTGATTGTTAATAATGTTCCCATTAATAATATGATAATTATTATTAATATACTAATTTCATATTTCTCTATTAATTATATATTTATTCTATATATATATTAGTAATATATCTATTAATATAATTATATTTTATCTTATATCTATATATATAAAATTATATATTATATATATTATAGGTATATTAATTATATAATGATATATAAAATTTTATATATATATATATATAATATATATTATATTAAATTATATTATAGATTATTTTATATTTAATATTATATATAGTATACTTATTTATATAATTAACTTATATTATTTTTATTATATTTTTACTTAATAACAATTTATAAGACGATGTAAAGTATATTTTATTATATATTTATTATAGGTTATAGGATATATATCATATATATATTAGAATATATATATATATATATATAATTATATTATATATATATTAATAGATTTATATATATAGTATATATTTAATTTAATATATTATATAATATATATATATATATTATCTAATATATATATATTATATATTAATATTATTATTAAAGTATAATTATATATATTAAATATCTGATTATATAATATTTTTATATTTTCAATATATTTTTTTATGAATATATAATAGTTCTAATATATATATATTTTTTAATCTTATATTTTTTAGTGTTTTATATATATTTCTAATATAATTAATATTAATTATATATATATAATTAATATTATTAATATTAATATATAATATATATATATATATATAATATATTTATATTACTACTATATATTATAAATATATATATATATATAGTAACTTATATATATTATAATATATAATATTATTATATACTAATAATATTATTATATATACTATATAGTAATAATAAATATTAATATATTCTAATATTACTACTAATATTAGCAGTTCAATAATACAAAGAAAAAAGTATTTAATATATATTTATATAAATAATACTCATATTAAATAGTAAAGAACTTTTTGTAAAGAGATATTCTTCTAAATTGAATAACATTTAGATAATATATTTACAATAATTATAATTCCAATTTTGTATTTTTGCCTTATTTCGGTTTATAAATTTTTATTAATTATATTAAATAAGAGGGAATTATTTTACACACTGATTATTTATCGGACTTATAATATAAATATTATATTTATCTATTATCGGGTATTCCTATAAGTAATCAGTAATATTCTAGATGGGGAATAATAATAGGCCTTAAAGAGTAGGAAATTAAATAAAGTAGGTAAAATATATATATGAGTTGGACATTTACCTAAAATAGACTACTAGATAGCTGGTAAGAATGACGAACTAACATATGAGAATTATTACAGTGAGTCGCGCAAATAATTTATATGCATAATAATACAGTATTCACCCTTATGTAGTAAGCGATGAGGAGTTCAGTAAGTGAGTGTGAGTTAGTAACATAGCACGAGAAAACTTTCAGCATATATACTTATTTTACCGTTGTAAGTACCTGTATAATATTGTGTAATTATTTTTGCATACCTACGATATATCTTCGAGCGCTTAGGTTAGCAACTAAAAGATATAGAAGAGAAAATAAGACGTACACACAGAATTAAGTCCTATATAGTGTGCTCTTTATAAGAACACATAGTCTATATAAAATATTGTTAGTAACAAATAGAGAGACGCAAACAGCACACTAGTATGATAATAAACACTCGCTAAAAAGGGTGACAATCTAGCCTTTATTTAGTGAGATAGTTAACTGTATATTATCTATTAGATAAATAAATTCAGCAAACTGTAACATGAACAATCCAGCTAATTTTATAGGTAGCCGCTTCCCAACCGTATGTGATTGTATGAGATTTATCCAAGAAATTTTTGTTATGCGGAGTACTCATAAAGAATTATTTTATAGTATTATGTATTCACATCTTTATATATATATATGATAGTATATATAGTATTAGTATTATATCCATTAAATCAAAAGTCTAAACTTCTATTGTTATTGTTAAGAGCGTTGTGAGATTGTCTAGAGTTTAGAAGGACTGAGTATGTTATAATAGTGATTGATATAGAGACTGATTCGAGATTAATAGCTAAAGAAAGAGATGTTGAAGGAAATTTGTTTCCTGTTCTCAGCTTAAATCACTTAATTCTGAGCAATTGCCACAAGTGTAAAACTAACATAACAGTAAATTTCATACATCCGCTCACACGTTTTATAAGTACAATAGTACCTATAATATACGTCTAAAGTAAATCGAACTAGAACCATAGTAGGCACTTTCTAAGATGCTAGTATAATGGATTCATGTATTCAGCTTATGTATATAAAAAGCTACCTAAATATTGCAGATAATGTTAATGCCTTATATTAAGTGAGTGTAGCATATAAAGAAATGGAGACAGATTGGGCAAGAAGATGATCTCAAGATCACTATCGTCTTTATCTAAGACACAATAGTCGCAAGATATATATCAACTTGAACTAGAAACTGAAACTCTAAAATCAAACAGCTAAATCCTATACGTGTTAGTGACTATTCAAACATTTAAAAGTGTTCTAGATAGCAGCCTTCTACTAGTGTCAATACGTCACATCCGCGTTGATGTGTAATTTAACTTCATGAGAAAGAACATAGGCCAAGCCTAATAACATATGTTTATGTACCTATATATATACTGCAGTGATAATACCCTTATGCGTAATTATTTTTAGTTTTAACATCATTTTTGCGTTTATTTTTATTATATTCAATTAATTAAATAATCCTAATATCAAGGTTTTCGCTATTTTTAAATTTATATAAACATTTATATATAGCGTTTTAAACATAACAAGTAGAACAAAAATTTTAAACTTTATAAAAATTATAATAAACTAAATAATAATTGAATTAAATATTTTATTCAATTTTAGCTATAGTTAATTTTTTAGTTTAAGACCTTATTGTCATTTCCTAGTATATGTGAAATAAGTATCTTTGACGTATATATTTAATTACCATCGTACTAATGAACTTATCCTTTTAAAGGTAGTTAACCGATATATGAATGCCCTTGTCCAAAACATATTCTTCAATTGATATTAAATTCTTCATAAATTAAGATACATAAATTAGAACCTAAGGAAAAATCTATTTTTCATATCATTTATAATTCCCATGAGCACTCACCTCTTTTTATAAATAATATGATGCAATTACTTAATTATAATTTGGATTTTCTATGTTGGTTTATGTAGCTGGATATCAGGTATATTTTTAATATTTTATTATACTTATATTTATAATTTATATATTATTAATAATTATAATAATATTTAATATTTAGTTATTATACTATTATTATATTATATTATTGCTTTAAATTTTATTATCTTAAATGCCTAAAAAGGAATACATGGAACCATATTTTTTAACTTAGGGAGATGTGATATAGGTTTATTCTTTATACTTACTTCAATGAATTTAATTATTATTACGTTTTGTAATTTATCTTTAAAATTTATAATAATAATATGCATAATAAGTAATAATAGAAATATATAGAAATTATTTTTTAACTTAGGAGGAAATTATGATAAGGATCGGTTTCTAGGTTATCATAAAAATTAAAAGGTTTTTACTTACAAAAAAAATATAATTGTATATTATATAATATATATATATAATTATGAATTAAGGCTAATTACAAAAGCATAATATGTAATAATGAAAGTGAATAAACATAAGGAGAGTAAATGTAAGAGGAGTTAGAAAAGGCAACTATAATAGTAATCCTTTAGAAGAGAGAAGGATAAAGTAATGAAAAGCCAGAGATGATAGTAAGGTGAAGAAAGAACACAGAGACCGATGTAAGATAAGATAGATTAGTAATTATTACACACAGATGGATAAATATCGATATATGGCAACTTTCTCTTAGCTTCTGCGCTTATCGGGTTGCCAATAACAGTTTTTTAACTAAGGATCTCTATCCTCTCTCTTCTCTCTTCTCTCTCTCTCTTTCTATACCGAATTATCACCCAAGATTAATTCGCAAAGATGGAAAGAGATCAGGGGTCTATCGGCCTCAGCGGGGGACGACTTGGGTGGCGCGTCCACTATCTTGCTCTCTTCTCTGTCGCGCTGCTCGTCGGCTCGACGCCCCTTAAAAAAGAATAATATTCAATTTAGATCAAATTATTTCTTCTAATATTAAAAATTAATCACACATTCTAATCTTTAACTTTTTTAATTACAATAATACAAACAATAATAATTAAACCAGAATTTAAATAAACATATTAAAAACTTTGAAACTTAGCCAAAAGTTATGCACATGTTTGAAAACTTCTGTGGGAGTGACTTTCTATTGATAGGAGGGAACTGTTATGTGAGAATCGATTTAATATAAAATCTACAGAATTCTTCTGCAGGGTCGGATGTCTTCTTTCTATCGTAGACAGTCCGTGAGTGTTCTCTTTTGTTTCGCATTCTCTTCGTAATAGACATGAAGGTCAGTCTACAGAGGGAGTTCAACAATCTCCGGGGTTAATAGTACATTCATAGTATACCACTATTTCTATAGCAAAATCCTAAAGGATTCTGGCTAGATATCCTCAATTGTGTTAAAACAACAGCCTTTGATCAGTAATTTCATTTCTGGGAATAGGGAAAAGTCACAGGGGGCAAGGTATAACAATGAGATGCGCTATAGAGAAAGATATATTTTAATTTTGTTCACGTTTAAAAGTTTTTTCTTTAAATTTAACTGTTTTTATATTACTTTTAGTATGTTAGCTAATTAATGCATTATATTATTTCTTAATACTGTTAGTTATTTGAGCCGATATTAATATTTTCGATGTATATTGACTTTTTAATTTATTTTTAAATATTCAGATATGATTATATACTATAGTGATCAACTATATAGTATTATATATAATATATAATATTATATTATATATATTAATATATATATATTATTAATAGTATATATATACTTATAATAGTATATATAAATATTTATATATATATTTTATATATAGTCATATTATATATATAATGATATATATATAAGTATATATATATCTATATATTAATTATAATATATATAATATATATATTATATTAATATAATATATACTATAATAATATAGTATTATTATATATATATATTATAATATATATATATTATTATATATATTCTATATTTATATAATATATATTATTATATTTATATATTTCTATATATATATATATATAGACAAACAAATTTTATTTTTATAGTATATTATGTTACTGTCTGTATTATCTGTGACAATATTGCATTTTAATTTTCAACTTTGGTGAAAAACAGTAAAGTATAACTCCGTGCGATATTATAATTTTGTTCGGTACTATTTGGTAGAGTTATGATAATTGTTATATATAGTATAATATGCTAACTTTCTAATATTCTTAAATCAAATATTCATAATTAGAGATAAAATTAAAAGATTACTGTTATTGAAGTCCTAAGATGATAAAATTTAAGTTCAAATATATGTCTACTTATATCTTCTTTATGTATTAAATAAATTGTATTAAGTACAATGTGACATGTGTAATGCAAAATTTCTGTGTTTGTGGACAGTGAGTCTTTCCATCTTACTCTGTCAACAGATGAATAGATCATTAATAAACGACATATTAATCATAACAAAAAGAAAATTTTATATATTAATTGACATATATAATATTTATCAATGGCCGGTTATCCTCCCTACATAGTAGGGTGAATAATGTTATCATATATTCACTTATATATATATGTTGGATTATAGAAAACATCATGAATAATATATAATATTTTAGCATCTAATCATAATAATATATATTATTTCTTTGCCAACATATAATGACAATATAACGCCAAAGTAAAAACGCATTATATCTTAGAAATATTTATATTTGAAGGAATCCATAATAAAATGTAAATCTTATTATATTGCATTAAATTGAAATGTGTGTGTATGTAAGAAGCTATATGTAAATTATTTATAATATATATAATATAAATATATATTATATATATTATATATATTAATATATATTACTTTATTATATATAATATATATATATATATATATATGATTATTATATATCTATAATATTTAATATATTATACTATATATATAATTATATTAATTATTTATATAAGTATATATATATAATTTAATATATATATATACTATATTTAAATATATGATAAATATTATATTTAATATAAAATGGCCTGGTATTTATTACACATTATATAGCCATATTTTTAATGGCCACATATCATATAGTTTAATTTATACAGATAGTCAACATATAAAATAAATAGATTTTTTGCGAAGAGCAAAGGTTGAAGGAATAAAAAAATTTATAATTATGATATTTAATATATAGAATACTTTATATATAACTTTTTAAATCAATTATAAATAAAATATATATTTAGTAAATTATTAAAAAGGTAAATTAAAATTTACCATTTATATAAGGGTACTATATTTATTAAACAGTTGAAATATGGTGCATTCAAATTTTCAGCCAAAAACAATATATGTTTCGATGTATATATTTCAACTTATTATACGCTCTTCTTATTTGTTAAATATTTGATTGATGGATAGTGATAAATTTCTATATATCGATTATACATTCGATATATCGATTTAGTTTCATCATGGCTTGGAGTATTAATATCACAGTATGGCTAACATATCAATTATTCAGTATTATTTAATATTATAATTCTATTATATTATATTCGTAACATTAATTATACTAATTTTATAAATATATTTGAATTTAACTATTAATGAGTTTTTAGGAGATAATATCTAAGTATATCAAACTTAATATTTAATTTGTAAAAAAAATAATTCAATGATTTGAATTATTCAATAAAAAAAATTAATAGGAATTTTGATAGGAAATTTATTTTTTTCTAGAAGTAAGTAAAGGAGGGATTATGAAATTTATGGTTGACTCTTAAGAATAATATCTATAATAATCGTGACAATATTAATTAATTATTATGACATAATATATAAAAAAAATTATTTTAATTATTATTTAAATCTATTATAAATAGTATTTCACTAACTTAGTGAATGGCATGAAGCGGTTTCCTTTTTAATAAGTTTGTTAAGGGGTGCAGAGTAAATTATGAGTAGCGTTTTTTAATAATTTAATAATACGTTATTTATTTCAACTATGAAGGTAATATAATTGGCTAAATAACATCTACTTACATTATACATATAGCATTTATAATTAATATTCATAGTATGTGATGTTTAGCCTCCTTCAAGATGTTCATTTTGTTTATGTAATAGCAGTATATAGTATAATTCATCAGAATTGGCTCTACCATCACTTTTCTAGCTAATTAAGCTCTCCAATTTGTGAAATTTCTTGTCAATATCTATCTATTCATATTCAACGTAATGTATACGTAGGCTGTTCAATAGAACACGGTGACTTATATCATAAAAGTAAATGCATATTAATAAATCTTGAACCGAGGGGCCTGCAAACACAAATCTGAAACGATCGATGAGAGGGGAAACTAAGAAGGAACGATGATAATATCATTGACGGAAAGGTGCTGCTTGATAGTATAGTACTTCCATCTTGTACTGAGAATAAGCATACTTTCAATGAAGTAGCAATCCGATTCTTCGAATTCAAGCAACAATAAATAAGTTGTCACGTCATGTACTCTCTCAAGCAGTTGAGCATATACCGATGGAATAAACCATTATTGCTCAATAAGTAAATATAAGCACCATGATACATAATCATTCTACAGATGACAATACTGTTCTAATATATTTATATGGGTGTGCAGTGGTTTTTTGGGGTATGAGGGTTAATTTGTACACCTATCCCCTATCTTGGGATTGCAGTATCACCAGTAGCAACATTCTGTTTAGTAAGTAACTGCGTCACCGTGAGCTATATTGTAAGATTGAATAATAAGTCACTTACATACATATCACTGTATGATTGATATATTTTGCATTTATATCATCTAATAAAGTGTATAAGTCATTGTAGTGTATAAAAGTTACTCTAGTGATTTTCAGGTAGTAGGTCTAATATTTGCTGGTCTTAGTAATATTTGACTCTCTCTCTCTCTCTTAAAAAAGAGAATCAAAGAGAGAGAGAGAGATGAAAAGAAGAGAGAACGATAGAGAAGAGCAGCATAATTTCAGGGAAATCCTGAATCAGTATCCCAAAAACAACTGCAGGATTTCGTTACAGCCAAAACGTCATTTTCTGGTGTATTTCCGTGTCTGTAGTCATATTTCATGCTTCATTTTTTTTCATAACCTATGTTTTGACATTCAAAAAACTTCACTTCTAAACATTTTGTTACGAAATATACATAGATGACAACCCTATTAAAATGCAAACGTAGTTTTTTTGATTTTTAAATTGTGACAGCAATGTCGGAATTTGGAAAAACCCACTTTTTGGTTTTGAATGAAAATTGAGATATGTAATTTTTTGCTCTTGGCGAAGTTGATGAATTTTCAGAGCTATGTAACTCGAGAGAGATAATCACATAATTTTACTAATAAACTAGTCTTGTATAGGCTGTAGTTTTTTTGGATTGTTCTTGGAACAAATTTTCCCCCGAAAATATATTTTTGGAAATTTTTTTAACATTTTTCTTTAGATATAAAAAAATTATGTAAATAAAACAAAGCTTTTACACTATACAAGCCATGGAAATTTGATGTTGAGTGGACAGTTAAGAAAAAAATATATATCAAATTTTCGCTTTTCCAAAAAATGTTTTTTGGAAAAGTGAAATAAATGATAAATATTTTTTCCTACTTTCTTATATCATAATACTTTACAATTTAATGTAGTAAGTCGTGCAAGTATTCATGCGTGTTTAAGCTTATATAATTTTTTATATACTCAAAAGAAATTTTTTTAAACAAATTCCAATTTTTTTTGGGGTGGAAAACTTTGTTCAGAACAATCAAACTACTGCATATATCAAAGATATTTTTAGGTAGTAATTGCATCCCCTCGAATACATATGCCGAAAATTTCATCACTTCGCATGAAGCATAAAAAAATTATAGCAAATTTTTCATTTTAAAAAACCAAAAATAGTAGATTTTAAATTTCTTACTATGTGAAAAAAGTTTCAAAAAAATTAAAAAAACCACTTCGTACATTTTATAGATAATATACATATCTATGTATATTTCAAGTTGAGGTCAATTTTCGAAAAAAAATTGTAGCTGATTACAACCAAAACTGACAAAAAAAGATTTCGAAAAATAAAATACGTTACAAGAAATCAGACAGATACGATGTTTGAAGGAAGTAGATAATAGCTGCGGTTTGGCTTTTTCTTCCCACATCTAACTGTCTTAAAATTAAAGAATTTTGTCCATTTTTGAGAGTGAAAATTGGGGTCTCAAGCTGAGCAAAATATTGGAGAGAGCGCGATGCTAGAGAGCACGTAATATAACTTTCCTTCATCTGCATGTCAACACTTAACTTAGTACGGCAAGAATGTAAGTCTCATGCAAATGCTCTCACGAGTGCCGATTGGCCCGAGCGTGGAAGAATCGAGCAGGGCAGTATGGATCGTTTAGCATAGCAATTCAGCACTTCCCACATTCGTCCGGAGTACATGGGTAATATCATTCTATAACTCGACAGACGAGTCATCGAGACCTGATCAATTATTCAAATGTTTCTTATTTTTTAATCGTCTAAATTAATAACAATCAATGGCAAAATCATAAGAAGTGCCAGATTCCCAACTATGAAATTATTGCTAACTTTTTCACAGCATTGTTGGCTAAAACTAACTTGTCAAACATTGGTCATACATTGGTAACTAATTAAGGTCGATCAATGCAGTTTCGGAGTCCCATGAATTGGTATTATGAACTCTAAATATATATATAATATACTATATATATATAGCTAGGTTTAAAATAGGTATGGAATATAAGTTTAACATAAATTCTGTAAAATATACTATATATTAATAAATATATATATATAAATAATATTATATATAAATCGGAAACACATAAAAATAATTTTCTAACATTTTATTATCTAAAGTTTCATCATCTTGCTAAATCTTCCATATACAAAAAAAAAATATTTATTAAGTTTTCCACAAAATCTCCATCTGGTTCAACAGTAGTCTACATCTCTAAAGACCCTTATTAAAGCTAAGACTCCATTCGGCCAGCGTAAATCCCATCTTGCAAATCTTCCATCTTCATTAAGCATTATGTGAGTAAAGATTTTTACCATATAATATTACTCAATATCTTACTCTAATAGGTGCTCATATTCTTAACTCTTCCTTTGACTTTTGGTTAATTAGTTTTTTTATTAATTCACTTTTAAAAACTTTGCTTTAATGTTTTTTTTTTTTTTTTTTTTTTTTTAATTCATTATTGTTAAAAAAATTTACTAAAGTTAGAAGAGGGATTAGAGTATAATATAATAGTAATTTATTATATATATAATAAAATATATTTAATTATATATATGTATAATAGGATAATATAATATATATATACTTAATAATCAGAAATATAATATATATATATATTAATTTATATAATGTATATATTAAATAATATATATTAATAAAAAATAATATTAATCATATATAACTCTCATAAGGAATATATTATATATAAATATATAAATAATAACTGATAATTATACTTATTTATAATATCATAATATATATTATATGAAGGAAGAGAGAAGAGAGAGAGAGAGAGAGAGAGAGAGAGAAGAGAGAGAGGAGGAATTGCATAATCTTATTGAAAATGCCTCTTCATTTGTAAGGCACGAAAAGCACTTATATATATATATAAGTCTATCGTCGAGTCATATGAATTTTTAAGCTTCTCTAGTTTTAATACACTGCTTATATATATATATATATATTATATAATAAATTATATATATATATATATTTTATTAATATAAATATAATTATATATATATAATACTGAGCTAATTGTTCAAGTAATAATATTTGGCTTTTCTTATGATTTAAATAAAATTATTATTGATATCGGAATTTTGAATGGAAAATTCATAAAATTACTTTAATATTGTTCCTTATATGAACTTTATAGCTCGAACACATACTCACTTGCTTCGCCGACTCTATAATATAATAATATAATATAATATATAATATAATATATAAATATAATATATATATATATAATAATATCTATATATAATGAGAGAGAGAGAGAGAGAGAAGAGAGAAAGAGAGAATTTTCAGTAGATAAATCTATAAACCTTTTTGCAAGATTAGATTTAAATAAGTAAATATCAAATTTCAAGGTAAAGAAAATTCAAAAGAAAAATGTAAATTGAAGTATGTTTGTCAATTTTATTTATTTCCGAGATATTTCTAATAAGTAGAGGCTTCAGTAATGAATCTTCATAAAAATATCTCAATTCTACTAAAGAATACTCTTCATCAAAATATGAATATATTCGTTGACATGCGCTCGTGGAAAATCGTCCTAAATTTTCGTTGTCTTTAAGTTTATTTCTTAAGCAAAGAAAAAGATATTAGTGGAAGTTAATTTCATTGAAAGAACATGATGTATCTATATATACATATATATATATATATATATATATCATTATATATATTAATATATGTATAAATATATAATTTGATTATATATTATCTATCTAAAATAATATATAATTTACTAATATAATTTATACTTTTATATATAATATATTATATATAATATAAATATAATATTATATATATAATATATATATTATTACTTATATATTATAATAAATATATATATTATTATTATAATATATATATATAATTATATAATATAATATATAATATTTATATATTTAATTATATATACTTTTATTAATAATATATAATTAATTATATATATAAGATATTATTATATAATATATAATTTATATGTAAAATATAAAAAATATATATATTATAATATAATATATATATAATATAATATATATATATTAATATTATATAATATTATATTATACATATATATAAGGGATATATAGTATATATTATATATATATAATAATATATTAATATATAATTATAGTTACTAAATTCCATTTATAATAATTATTTTTATAATATAATA
>JABUQX010054955.1:12500-23059 GCA_015478945.1 Trachelipus rathkii
AAATATTCTTTATGAATTTCTTGACTTATATTTGTAAATTATGCATTGTTGCATATTTTAGATATAAATTGATTTAAAAATTTTTATTTAAAATTTTAAATATATATTAAATTATTTACTTTAACTTATTTAATATTTAAAACGGCAATTTTTTTTATCTCATTATTCTAATATACTCGTATCAATTCTTATATATTGTCTTAAATATCTAGTTTTTCCAACCGGGCAGAAAGTATGGTTGCTTTCAGTGTCTTCAAAACTCAGTTCATTTATCAATGTACTTCAATTTTTTTCCCAAAAAACACAACTCAAACCTCTCTCTGTTCTTAATATCCATGGTGTTTTATTTTGTAAAAAAAATCTGTTTATTTAGAGTTTCTCTAACAAATACAACAAAATTTAACTTAACCGAACTTAACCTAACCTAACCTAACCTAACCTAACCTAACCTAACCTAACCTAACCTAACCTAACCTAACCTAACCTAACCTAACCTAACCTAACCTAACCTAACCTAACGACTGCGGCGGGCTGTGCAGGAAATTTTTTTGATGTTGTGTCGACCATTTGGGCTAAGTCCTATAAAAAATTGTTAAAAAAATGTCTTCCCTCGCATTTATTTAAAATTAATAGATATACTGGCAATTAATTAAGGTCTCATTATATTAGTCTTTGATGCGATCATGTAACAAAATTAAAAGATAACTTTACAATATAATGATACTGCCTTTTAAATGCTTAATTCAAATATCTTACTTTTGGTACTTAAATTCCTAAGTAAAGGATTTATTTAAATCATTTTATTTCTTCTTCTTCTTCTCCTTTCTTCTTCCTTCTTCTTTTCTTAGGACACGAAAAATATAAAATTTTATGCGATCAAAAGAATGTGAGGGAAGATGGAATGGCTAATGAGAAAATAAATAAAAAATGCATATATTTTTGAAGGGACATAGGGATACGCGAGTGAGGATAGGGAGAAGGGCTAGACCTGATCGGTTGTTGTCATTTGTTCTCGTTAGACTTTGACCCAAATCTTGCATAGCATATACAACGTAGATATTTTAGTATGCGCTGTCGCTTTGCCTTTCTGGGGTGGGGGCCGGGTCGAATAACCTGCGCTGGCGGCTAGGGCACCGAGAGAGTTCGAGAAAACACAAACTCATTGCTCCACGACCGGCAGCAAATCGAGTGTTAATCTGTACCAAATTATTATAACCACATATAGCTTAATTCTTTATATGGTGAAGCATTTTGGAGAAGGGGTAAAGTTCAGAAAAGATCGAAGAGTACCAAATCGCAAGGCAATGGGTAGGATATTATATTATCCCTCGTCAGGACTCTGGTTGGTAAATTTGATTTTTTGCTATGGATTAAGAATTTAGGATCTTCAAGTATATATAAATAAATTATTAAATTAAAATTCACATATACTTAATTAAGGGTCGCATCTTTATTTGTATTCTTAAGTATGATCCAATTTATAATTATATATATTACATTTGGTTCATTTTATTTTAGTTTTATTATAAATTATATTTCATATAGCAATTCACTATTAATCATTACTTCATATAAATTAGAGAGGAAGATCCTTCCCTCCATTCTACTGACCAAATTAGATTGATTAATTATTAGATTATTAGATTACTCGAAACATCTCGCAATTCTCTTCATTCTTTCTCTACTTCTTTTTCTTGAATTTTCAAATTATCCTTATCTATGTTCCTTATTGTGGCTTGTACGCTTTTCTTCTTCACTGTCTACGTCGCATTCTTCTTATCTATGCTTACTTCACTATTCTTACGTCTTCATTCTTCACTTTCGAATATCACTTGCTTACTTTCTTCATTCATTATTTTGACTCGGCATTTTCTTCTTTGTTAATTTCACATTGCTCAATCATTCTTTCGTTGACCTTGCTAACTGGTCTATAACATCTGTACCTGTCCTTCCTGGTACTGGTCACTGATAGTCACGTTGCTATTCTAGTCCTTATCTTTCTTCTTACCATAGACAGGTTGCGATAAGGTTTTCGGAGCCTTCCGGAATACAATATTTTTTCCTTCTTCTCTTCGGCAAACGGAAGGGAATCTTTCAAAAATGAATACAATCGTGAAGATAATGTCGTGAGATGGTATTTTGACTCACCTTTAATTATTTTGGTCAATACACGCGGTCAGTCATATGATCCCATGGCACGCTTTACCATTCCGGGCCCAGTGTGTCTTCTTTAAACTCGTGATGTGTGGGCCTTCTCTTTTGAAGGAATATACCTTTATGCAAAACTATAAGAAGACTCGCGCGCTTCTACCTCTAACAACAAGTAACTTTTTATGCTCTCACTATGAATCGGGCCTGTGTATTGCTTCTCTCTGAACTACATTATTCTCCTCCTCTTATATTCTATAGCTGGCATTGGGTTATTCTTACTCTACGTCTAACACAATTTCTTCTGGTACTTCTCGGATGCCGATATAATCGTGCGTAGGTGCATACAATTTCCGATCTCCTTTGCGTATGTTTTCTTCTAGATATATTACTATGAGCGGTTTAATGGTTGAAAGTATAATTGATGTGTAAAATATATGAAGATATCGCTACGATTAATAGATAGTATGATATGCAAAACTTGTGAAACAGTTTTTAATCTTAATTTTATTCTTTATAGATTTTATCTAAAAATACATGGTGATGAAAACTATTTAAATATAAGTAGCATGATAACTACATCAGGGAAAGTTATAAAAGTTTAAAAGATTAAGTAACATAAGTTGGGAAAGTGTTGGGATATATTATAATTAACACCGAGAGTAACGATATAATCATATTGATATTGGAAGGGAACCAGTGGACTAGTGTCTATTAAGGAATTAAGTTAATTGAAAACAGTTTGGTGCTTAAAGTTAAAACAAGGGTGGGATTCGTAAAAATTAGATATTACAAACTAAAAAAGTAGTCCATAACAGAAATAACTAATAAAAAGTCATCCAAACAGGGGAAAGGTACGAACAGGGATATTTTAACAGTCTGGAGAAGATAATTACAGGTATTGTATATTTACAATTGATTCATTCAAGATATGATTTAATGAATAGAACAAGGGAGAAAGATATCAATAAAATAAAACGTTAATATTATATGAGGAAGGGACAATATGTCTACATAAAGATATCAAATTATCAAACTAGAATAGAAAGATAGAAGATATACTAGATGACAGATTGAATAGATTCGATTAATTTTCTCTGGAGTTAATATGTATCTAATGCTATTTGGACTATATATGAAATACTAAAGTTAATGAGTTAGTAAGATAAATATGTATATATATCATAAGTATTTAAAAGTTATTATTGTATTATTGTATTATATTTAGATTAGTAATAAGTAAAGGGAAGGACTTACTTAGAAGTTAGAAGTATTGAAAATTTTGATTGATATAGAAAGACCAGCCAAGATAGAATAAGATAGAGTTATGATAGAAATGATTGATGCGAGTAGACCAGGTAATAAGTGTGAACATAGTAAGCGGATATATTCGGAATCTATTTGTTGACTCTCTAGTCAACTAAGTAAGGAAGATAGTTACGTAAGGTGATTGGTAAGATCCGTTGAGTATTGTATCACTTAAATTAATTAAATATAGTGTAAGACTTTTTCTTAGGTTCAGTACGAAGTCAAAATTGTGTCCTTGTTCATATATAGCACGTATCACGTAACACACGTCATAACTTGGGGTTCTGTGTTGATAGTTACAGGCATATAGCTTATGGCTTAACAACTTGCATTTCTCAGTATGCTATATTTTGGTATAAGAAAATAAAGGGAAACGGCATGCTTTGTATCGCGATTTCGACTTAGGAAAAGGAGATATTGAATTGCTATTGATGACGTAGTGGGCAAGGCAGAAAGGGGTTAATACAAGATGGGTTATAATCATGAGGAAATGAAATAAGAACTGGGATTATTCACAAAAATGTATCCTACCTCAAGTTGAAATCCTACCAGTGTTAGACCAGGGTTTCACTTTGTCCCACTAATCACGGTTGGAGAGGAAAAAGGAAGAAAAAAGGGTATATAGATGGTAACTTGTTAATCGTTATTTTCGTTAATAATTAGTAATAATTTGGCACAGAAATAAAGGCGACATTATACACGAGATACTATAGGTATAGGATTAGATTAAAGAAATTAGCTCGGTGTAGATCGTCTAAGTCCGAGTTGTGAGATATGGTTACTTGTACGAATAGGATGCGTCATGCATTTAATATTCAGTGCAAGAGGAGAAACCACAAATGGTGGTAAAGAACGCACGGTGGATCTTAGGCGTAAAACAACACACGCCAACCACTCAGAGAGCAATACAAACGACGAGAGTTTCGTGAAAACTAACGAGAAGGCAGATATATATGGATATGAAAGTAATACTCTGGCCAGTAGTTATGGTAATTATAATGTTATAGAGGGACCATTTATTTTACGCAAAGATAGAAGGGGGGTTGTTGCTATAGCTATATTATAGAATCACATCACATATATAATCGAGGAATATGAATGTAAAATAACGTTAAGACATATTAAAAATAATATATTGAGTATTGTGTCATAATTGTGGACTTGATTAATAAAATATAATTGTTAAATTAATGATATGGGATTGAATTACATTATATTCAAGAGGAATCAAAGATTTAAAAATTAAAAGAATGGAATTAAAATGAGAAGTATAATAAAGGTATAGGGATGAATCAATAGGATAGTTTAAATAAGACATTACCGAGTATAATATATATATATTGGGATGAATGATACAATAATAAATATAATATAATACACAAATTAGATATAAAAGTGTAAGGGAGAACATATAATAATCGAATAATAATAATAATAATAATAATAATAATAATAATAATAATAATAATAATAATGTTGTTAGGGTGGAAAAGGTATCACAACTATCTTCTATCATTGATCTCTATTAACGAAGCTGTATGTATAAAAATTAGACATTATAATTAATAATTAATCTACTGTTAGCTACGTGAAGCCTCGTTTCTGTATATTATACGACAGGTTCCCGTGATTATTTAAACACAATTAATCACAAATTTTTCTTACGTCCAGAATATAACGAGGAATACCGCCTTGTTGCCAGACAAAATGTCATTTATAAATTCTTCCTTCTATCTTGAGAAGCCCTTCTCATTTTGAGGCTTGATCCAAACCCTCTCTCCAATATGATATTTTTCATTCTCCAGATTTTCTTTATTGCACAAATCTTTCTCTTCGTTTGGATGTCCCCATCTGTACTTAAAAATGTTACAGCACAGAGACGTTTTCCCATTCATGCCTTCCTTTGGTACAAAGTTATACCAAAGCAGCGACTCCTGAAAGGAAATTGCACTCCTTGACAAAATTCTTTTTATAGTCCTGTGATTTTGTTCAGCAATCCCACCTAATTTCAGTTTCCTCTAAAAGCAGATCTATGATTTATTCTTACGTTCCATCTTTTGGACATTTCCCTAAACCTGAACGATCTGAAAAGTAGTTCTGTCGTCAAACAAATTTTCTTCAGACAAGTCTCTCTCAAAAAAATACTCTTCCATAACTCTAGAAATAATATTTGCTCCCTCTCAACTAATTTCTTTCAGCAACACAACTGTTTTTCTCACAGTCCACTATTAAAAGGAAATTTTTTCTTCCCAAATGTGTGTTACATCCACCGATATTCATTTCCAATTCTTATTTACACTCAATTCCCCTCCAATATTTCTAATCAGTGAAGGATCAGTTAACTGGTACTCTTTGCATTTCTTTACTCATTCTATTACATATGTTCTTTCTGTATCTTTGTTGAACATTCTGGATATGTACAAAGTTTTGTCAACACGAAAATGATTATCCTGATGAAGCTTCTTAGCATTGTTCAAGCACATAGTACATCTTTCATCAATTTTCCCATATTTGTATTTTTCATTAAATTTGAGATTACCAACCATTTCTTGTATACTCTAGTTAAAACATTCTACCGTCTCAGTTGTATTCTTTAAGATATTTTTGCATTTTCTCCAACTTTATCTCTCCAATTATTACCTTCTGCAACTATTTTTATTAAATCCAGGTCATTAAATAACATACATATAACTCTAAGTCATTCTTCAACCGGATAATGTCCTATCAATTGTAAATTGAAAACAACTCTCTCCTCGTCATTTCGCCTTTGACACCAATGCTCGGAATTTCATTCTTTCTTTTGAACATGACCTCATTTTCTTCATTATAATTCTCTTCCACATTTTTTACTCACAGACATTATGAGGAGAGGAGATTACCTTACATATGTGCTACTAAAACACCTTTTATCTTTAATGGTTAAACATACATTCATAAAAATGGTGTATCTATGTATACGCTCTAACTAAATTCGCAGATTTTTTTCAGCTTGTCATCGCGAATTGAAAACAAAATAATATTTTAATCAAGGTAAAACGCCCTGAAACTTTTAATTATAATACTCATAAATTCTTTTTACATTAACTATTCGTAGACAACACCTGTGTGTAAATATTTTAAGCGTAAACCCAAGAACATGTTCACAAGAGTTTAATCAAAAAAGATGAGAAATACTTAGCATGCTTGTCTAAAATTTACATATTGAAATTAAAGAAATTCAGATTTTAATATTTAATTATTTTAAGATATGAACATTAAAGAATTGCATAGCAGAAAATCGTGAAAAAATGTAATAATTAATTGTATAGTTCTATATAGAATTAAAATCTATAGATTGGGGAACATAAACTGAATTTAATCGACTCACTTCACTGTCTTCTAAACTAGAAACGTAATTGGCTAATTTCAATTTAAATAGAATTTCAGTAGAACTGTTTATAAAGATGATAGGTGCTGATTGCGACCACTGTCTCGGTTAAGAAGGCCCAGAAGAGATGAATAACGAGATAGAACTGAGCATATAGAATATTCCACGGATATAAAGCAACTCACCTTAACTTTAACCCCAGTTATATTATGTAATAGATGTAAAACGTAATGAAAAGATAATATATATATAATAAATTTAATTTATCAAAATAATAACCAAAACAGTAATGAAAAGGGAAGAACGATAAAGCCTCGAAGATTAGATTTTGAAACTACTTCTCAAGCGTGCGAAAGTAGTAAATTATTATAATTAAAGTATGAAATTTTTAACAAATTTTTTAGTTCTCAGTATATTTATTTCTTTGATAGTGATATTAGTTTGCTATAAGTAGATAATCAATATATAATTGTGACTTTAGTGTGGCACCAACATATAAATCCTAAGAAAAGAAACTAATGACCCCTCGACAATGCGTAAATAATGTACATTAAAAAAGAAATGTCTAGAAATTTGAGAATAGAAGGATGCGAAATAAGACCGGTGTCAGGAACACGGAGAGTGAGTAGATAAATCTCGGGAATGAGATGAGTCTGATCTCATTATATCAACTCACGCAATATTTAAAGAAAAAAGGTTGAGGTGCTTCAGTAGTGAAGAGAATATTTTATAGCTGAGGTCTCACGATTAAAAGCTCAGAGTCAAAAATCCACCAAAAGATCAAACGATGTCTCATTATTATATTAATAACAATCATAGTGTATTCACTCTTAATATCCGAACAATAATGATGTGTGGCGATTAATGGGCCCACTCTACGGAGTTCGAACATCATTATGTGATTAGTTCCTAGACTCTAATTGTGGATATAAGGAGATGTATCTTGATTTGTAGTGCCAATAATCAGATGGTATGTATTATCAAATTATAGTCATTTATCTGACTTATTAAGAATTAGTTAAATGCATTCATAATATGTCTAAATTCAATTAACTGGTATTAATCAAATTACTGTGGGCAACAACTATAAGACACCAATATACCATCCCCTCATCGAAATTAATAGAAGATAGACAAGTGTAATGTATAGAGTAGTGACATTTATTAGATGTCACATTCGAATAAAAATAATGACGGATGTGCGAGGCTAAAGGTAGACATGTGAATTATTAAGAATATTGTGTAGCCCCTGCATATTCAATTAATTATTATTATTATTTGATATCGATAATGATTGCGTATCAGTTCCCATTCTGTATATGATACATACGAGTATATATTATAAATCTAAAAGGAGAACTTAAAATTGAGACACACATGTCCATATAATTATATAATTATTGGGATTAATTTATTATTATTATTCATTAGGTAATTATTATTAATCTATTATTAATAGCTCCTCCCTTCATTATTAAATTAAATCTATAATGGAAATCAATTAATATAATAATATTCAATTGAATAATTGTATAATATCCTCCAAATCAAATTATAAAGAGTGGATTATAAGTAGGATTATTAATATTGATTAATATTATTAACTATTAATATAATTATATTATTAAATACTTCCATTAATATTATGTAATAATTATTTACTAATTTAATGTGGATTATTTGAGTAATATAGATGAATTTAAGAATTATATTTTGGATAAAAAACAGATAAACGTTATTAAATATTATTAATAAAGTTGATAAATGTTTTAATCATTCATGGCTTCAAACCTTTAGCTCGTATTATTAATCATTCAGCATTTTTATTAATTTATTATATTACTTATTATTATGTTATTAATTTATTAATTTATATATTATTAATAATTACTATTAGAATTATTATTATTATTATTAATTTATTAATTTAAAATTTAAATTAATTATATATTGAAATTATATATAATATTAACTATTAATATTGAATTGAAATAATTTATAAGTATCATTTATTATTATTCATTATTATGATATTATTATTATGTATTTATTTGAAAATAACAAACTGAATAAAATTTATAATTATTATTAATTAAATTATTAATTTAATTTATTATAAGTATATTATTATAAAGGTGGGTGGTTTACCCTTAATGAGTAGGCCATTATCAGTGTATTTCTTATTTTTCTTCATCTTATTTCTATTTATTTATTTCCCTTTTCTAATAAATTATGGTGACATTCTCTATATCTCTCTTAATTATTTCTACAAGTGTAATTCCATATAGTCTAATTTACTGGTACGGATATAATTATATTCGATGGAGTAAAGTCCTATGAAGTACTATTATGATGATTATTGGATTTTATTATTCTTACTTCTATTATTTATTAGGAGGTTATTAACTCTTAGGCTTATTGTGTATCCGCTATATGCTATCAAAAAAACAGACTATATATTAGGCTTTTTGGAATATACAATTAGATCCTAGTAGTAGAGACCTGACATCAAGTAACAAACCGAGAAAACTGCGATAGACGAATTATTGACCACATCTAGAAGAAGACCTTTTCTCAAATTTAGAAGGGATAGAGTCGTTATTATTAATTGGTAATTTTAATGGCGAATCTCCTTTCACTAATTGCATTCTTATGGTTGCAATAAGAAATAATTTTGTGATTTGAATGATGTCACTTTATGATTATTATTAATATTTTAATTATTATGATTATTATTATATAAATAAATATTAATTATTATTTAATTATTAGAAATTATTAGAATAATTTAATATAAAATTATTATTAGATATTATTAAATTATTTATTAATTTTATGTAACATTGTTAATAAATATATTTATTATTATCTATTATTATTATATATTAATTATAATTTATTAGGTTAGGAGGTGATAAATATTAAATTAATAATTAATTATTACTATTATTGCATTCCCACGTAATCAATTAAAATAATTTAGTTCTTTGAGTATTTTCTTTTTTTGATCTTTGAATAAAAATAATATATATTTAGATATGAATATAATTAAATATAAAATTACATATGTTCTATGGAGTTGCATATAAAAAATAGTTTACATATTTTATTAGATGATTAAAGAATGATACAAATAGAGCAGGCTAAATAACAGAAGTTACTGCCAGAGAGAGTGTCCATCACCCCTTGAATATTTTTATAATAAACTCATGTCAGGGATATGCTGTTTAAGAAAAAATAATAATGCAAGAGAAAATAATGAAAGCGAAAAATCGTCGCTTGCTCTTTAAGGTAAGAAGAAAAAGTTATCAAGCCTCTCAAAGAATTGTTATAATATAAAAAAAACGTAAATTTTTCCCACAAATTTTTTTTTTAAACAAAGGGACTTTTTATTCATTTTTGATCCTAATATCCAAGTTAGTGGGGATAAATAAAATTTGCACAGGGTGTTATTATTAGTAGTTATTTGAATAAGATTTGTTTAGGTAATACAACAAGTGAAATATTAATCTATGCTTTAGAATTGAACAAAAAATTTCTTAATCAATCAATAATGTAACTAGGGATGTGACCCATGATAATACAAGCACTGAGGTGATGATCCCACGACGTAATTTTTTATTTTATAAGAAAGCCTATGGGAAATATTTTAACTTTTGATAGGCTCTAACTTTTTTTCCTAAATACTTAAATTATTTCATTCTTTTTTTCATGCAATCGATATTTATTTGGAGGA
>JABUQX010054956.1:0-17500 GCA_015478945.1 Trachelipus rathkii
AGTCTCATATAGATAGGTGGGTTGATGTTAATTGATTAGATCTATTAGATATATATATATATATATAGATATATATATATATAATATATATATTATATAATATATATTATATTATATATAAGTAAATATATATAATATATATATAAATATATATATTATTATATATATATATATATATATATATTATATATATAGCAAGAATGACCAAGACATATTTAAAACATTTTAAAATAAATATTTATTACCGACTAGTTTCGGGTAAGACAACAGCTTCCCATTTTCAAGGTTGATAATACAATGATAAGAATTATACAAAACAAATAATATAAACTAAAATAAATAATATTATGCTTATTGATAAAGAATGATTAAAGTATAGAATGGTGAAAAAGTTCACGAATGAGACAAAATTTCACTTCAGTAGTATTAAAGATCATTAATTTTAAATTTTTATTTAATATTGGTTTAAGATGCTAAATATATAAGAATTCCATCAAAAGAAGGTCAGGTTCCTCAGCTTGGGCTAATATACTAAAATTAGTATCATGTATATGATGGTTTTCATGGAGAGAATGAGCGTTTATAGCCGAAAAGGGAGGATGATGAAAATGATTCTAGGGTTTCTAAATGATATACCCCTTATGTCTATGCGAATACGGTTGGAAAGGTTTCTAATAGTCTTTCCTATGTAGGTGGCATCACAGTCCCCGCTTTTTTTTTTATATAATATTGAAAACACAGAGGAAAAAAAAGTTTTTTTTTGAATCTTTTTTTTTTTTTTTTTTTTTTTTTAAGTTGTCACCACCACTCACGGGCATAGCCCTATTAAAGGAGCGGGTATAGTACACACAAAAGTTCACCTACTAGCGTAAATTGCGCAGATGAGCACCCCCCCCCCCCCCCCCCCCCCCCCCCCCCCCCCCCTGACGTGGGCTTTAAAGTGAGGGAGGTTAAATACAGCCAGGAAACACAAAAGATGGAAGAGAATTCCACAGAACAGAAGTGGCAGGAAAGAAGGAAGCACCGCAGCGAACTAGCCTGGAGTTACCAATATCAACACAAAACTCATGCGCAGATACAGTACCCTTTTTGCTACAAAGGACGTCGTAAAGGTGATGGTACACGAGTGGTTAAGTTTCCCTCGAGCACTTGCGGCTGCGGTACCTATAGAATAGAGATAAAGAACCAACATCGCGCCGCAAAGATAGAGGGTCAAGTGAGCTGGAAAGTACAGAACAGTTTATAAAGCCTTTTGGCCTGACTCGACCCTGTCCAAAAGTTGGGTGAAACCAGATCCCCCCCAGATATGAAGCAGTACTCCAACAAGAGTGGGATAAGGACACTTGTATAACTGGAGTTAACTGGAGAAGAGGAAAAAAAGTCGCAGTCCTAAACATGAACTCCCAGTTACTTTTGAGGCACCCTAGCAACCATTGTGAAGTGAGATACAAAGAACATTTTTTTGTTATGTTAAGGCCAAGGATGTTTAATTTGTCAACAGGAGAGACGAGAGAACCGTCCAAAAAAGATTTAGGAAAGTTAGAAGGTGTTTTAGAGAGTGAGATTTGTTAGAAGTTGGTTTTTTAAAGAATTGATTTCACAAGGTTGAGACGACCCAAACCGGAATCCATCCAGATCAGCGAGAATAGATCGGAAGATTAAGACGAGAGGTAATTCTAGGAAGTAAAAGAGGAGCAGAATTAAATTGAGTTGAAGAATGAAGTGTCGAGTTATTCGGCATATGAGTGGATTAAGTTAGATGTGCAGGTGGAGAAGATCATTAATTGAAAAAGTAGGAATAAAAGTAGGAGATAAGACAGAACCCTGAGGACACCACTATTGACAAGAAAAGAAGTCGCCCCATCAACAAACAGCCGATATGAGCGATTTGAAAGAAAGTTAGACATAAGTAAGCAAAAGAGAAGGAGGGGAGCTTGGTAGAGCAGTGACGCGTGCCAAACCCGGTCCAAAATTACTTTGTATATCAAGCGCCACCACGGCAAGTCTCCCCGTTAGTTTCCTAAGAGCTTGAAAACCATTAAAATCGGTTAGATAGGAAAGTATATCGCCAGTAGAACCTCGAGCGCTGAAAGCCGTACTTGGCCGACCGGAAAGAAGGGAATGAGTTTCCAGATGATCTAAGAAGTGATAGTTGAGAAGGATTTCAAAGATCTTAGATAGAATACAAGTGAGAGCTATAAGGCGATAGTTAAAAGGATCAGAGCGGCTTCCTTTTTTCGGAATAGGTTGGACATGTGCGTGCTTCCAACACTGAAGGAAAGTGCTAGTATTGAGATATAGAGAATATAGTTGAACGAGGGGCGGGACAGCATGGAAGCACACTCCCTCAAAACTCGGGGAGGAATGCCATCCGGGCCACCCGCCTTCCTAACGTTCATAGATTTCAGTAGCCCATGCACCCGATCAGATGTAATCACAGGCAAAGGCATAGGACACCTGAGAGGAGAAGAAGGAGGAAGAGGGATGCCAGAATCGTCCAGGGTTGAGTTAGTGGAAAATAGGAGGCCAAAGAGATTGGCCTTTTCAGTTGGAGAATTAGCAACAGAACCATCAGATCGAATAAGAGGAGGAAAGGCAGATTTACAGAAGTTGTTAGAGATATTTTTGGCAAGAGGCTAGAAAGATTTGTCATTAGGAGAACCAAGGAGGTTAGCACACTTTCTTTTGAGGAAAGCCCGCTTTGCTCGTCGAAGAGTATCCCTGCAACGATTTCTAGCTGAATGAAAATTAGCGAGAGTGAAAAGAGAACGAGAATTTTTCCACCCCCGATATGCACTGTCTCTAGCCTGAATGTCCAGAGAACAAGCACGATCGAACCATGGATTATGAGGAGAGAAGGATTTAGTCGAAGAAGGAATGAACCTGCTCATCCCATCAACGATTACAGCTCCTACCTTATCGGCAGAAGCCGAAGCGTCACCAGAGTCAAAGCAGTCATTCCAATTATAGTTGGTGTAGAAGCGACGCAAGGCCCCCAATCGGCCCGATCAAAGTGCCAGAAAGAACGCATAGGGCAGGATGGAGCTGTTGAAGGGAAGTGTTAAAATTAAGATATATGTTAAAATTAAGATATATAAGGTTGTGGTCAGATTTACCAATAGGAGCGAAAATGGTGTATTTATAGAGAGAAGGACTAGTGGTGGAACATAGGTCAAGCGTGTTCAAGAATTGGTTGGGACGATCCGGAATGTGTGTAGGTTCTTTAATTAGTTGCTCCAGATCGCTGAGAATACTGAATGATTCGGCCTCCTCCCCACCTAGATCAGTATGAGAGGAGCCCAACCATTCAGTGTTGTGTACATTGAAATCCCCTAAATAGAGGACCTCAGTATTTGGATGAGAAGGTATAACAGTCTCGTGAGAAGTAGTAAGATATTCAATAAAGGCGTGAAAATCTGTTCTGTTAGGAGAACAGTAGCAGAAGTACAAGATTTTTGTTGTGGAAGGAAGAAAGATTTTAAGCCACAGAGCATCGAAATTAGGAGATTCGAGATTCACGAGACGTATTACAGAAGTGTTAATGTTAACATAGGCACATACTCCCCCCTTTAGACGGAAATTATGAAATAAGTTATAGTTGGATACATTAAACGAGTTAGAGGATGAATTCTTAGCCATCTGAGTCTCAGACAAGAGCAAAAGGTTAGGGTTAGAGTTAGAGAGGTTGATGCTCCACAGAGGCAAAGTTACCTATGGCAGGGGTTCATGGGAAGAAATTAATGGTACAAGGGTGTTCCCAGCCCCTAAAACCATGCGAAGAGTAATCTTCTTGTTATCTAACTTCGCTGAAAATATCCATTCAAATTCAACCAAATTTCAGATATTGCAGAACTTATGAATTAAAATAAAAACTATATTTAATAAAAAGAACAAATTAGAAAATTCTGTTACTCCTCAACAAATTTTGCTAAGATATCATATCTATTATTTATAATTATTGAAATGAATCGAAATAAAAAAATTTATTGCTTCTCCTCATCACGATTAAAATATTAATTTCGTAGTAACAAATAAATGATTTTGATTTTAATTTAATTTTAACTAAAGTTCTCTTATTAATATTAATAATTACATATTTTATAAATCTTTTTTCAATTGTTTCCAACTGCAAAATCTGACCACAAAACCTTCTCCTTCCCTGAGACAAAAAGGCTCTAGATCCTTTATAGAAACTCTCCTGGTGTCTTCATTTCTCTTCACAGTTCCTTCTATTGCTTCTCTCATTTCTCTTCCCAGCTGTTTTTAATGCGACTATTTCAGACGACAGTCAGTAATTAATATATATATATATATATATATATATATATATATATATATATATATATAAATAAATATAAAAATAATAAATAATATATATTTTATATTTATAATATATATATAATCGAGTATACATAGTCTCAAACTGAAATAAGTTTCAACATACCAGGGGAAAAATTATTATCAATTAATATTAAATCTGCGCTTATTGCAGATTCTTTATCACTATATATATATACCTAATATATATATATATACTATATTATATATATATAATATAATAATATATACTATATAAAAAAATATATATATTAATATATATATACATATATATTATATATATAGTATATATATATATTTATTGATGTTTCAGATGTTGATAATTTTTACATTCGCGGATGAGGATGTCCAGAATCTGTTTAACAGCGGATGCAGATGCGAATGCTAATGTTATATCCCTGCGGATGCTCAGCACAAACCGATATACATATATATATATATATAATATATATAATATATATATATATATATATATATATATAATATTCATATATAATAATATAATATATATATATCATATATATCATATATAGCTATTTGGCCTTTCAATGCAATATGAAGTTATCCACCATTTCGGAAGAAGACCAAACCTCGCGTTTGCATCCCACCATCCCAAACCTCACCAATCAGATAGTGCACTTACAAAAAATTATTGCTCTTAACTTTGAAGTCATAATTTCTTAATACTCAAAATTTAATATGAAGGTAAATTATGCCTTTAAAAATAAAGGTTTTTCTGCCTTCTCGCCCAGAAGTCGCTTCTCATCGTAAATGAGACAAGCTGAGCTAAATAATTGTTCACTTGCAACACTGCAACAACATAATTAATTGAATTACTTTATAAATTTTAAAACAAAATCAGCTTTTCATTACAAATAAATAATAAAGAAATTAAAAAAAAGAAAAAAAACTAATTTTATTAAAGTATATGGAAACTCTAGATAGGTATATTTTTACCTCTTTAGGAATATATACATAAAACCCTTACACATATATATATATATATATATATATAATATATTATATTATATATATCATATAGTATATATTATATATATTATATAATATATATAATAATACTAATAACACAATCACATCCGCATCCTCAGGACAAAAAGTGTGGATTGCGGATTGCGGATGTGGATTGTCGTTGAAGTGTTCGGGACTGCGGATGCGGATTTTCCAGAGATTTGGTTGCGGATGCCTGATGTTTCAATTTTTAATGGCAGATGCTAGCGGATTGCGGTTGCGGATGTCACATCATCTAATAATATATATATATTATACTTATATATATATATATATAATTATTATATATATATATATAATATATTATATATATATATATATTTATAATAATATATATATTAAATTTATATGTGTGTGTGTGTGTATGTGTGTTATGAAAACTAGATATTATAGAGATAATCGAGTTTGATAGGGAAGAACCTAAGAAGTGGGAAAATGTCTGAATCATAAAAAGCAGGATTTAATAGTAAGATAGGTTTTGTTGTGTTAATTATTGTCTCCAGCGAAGGATAGGTTTATAGTGTCAGTGAGCTACATTATCTTGCTTTCATGGTGTTTATTAAATTAGATGAATTGTATGCACGTTCACATAGCTGTATCTTAAGCACTAGAGGGAATGCAATTATACATATAATATATATATATTATATATATATATATAACTATATATATATATATATATATATATATATATATATATACATAATATATATAATATATATAAATAATATATATATATATATATATATATATATATAAGCGTAATTGTACTTAGACTGACAGATTCTATTTCTTTGCGTTGGTTGCCAGAACTTACAAATTTGACCTTCCGACTGTCCTTTTATGCCAAAGAAAATTTATTTTTTGGTACAACTTATAAATTATATATATATATACTATATATATATATACTATTATATATAATAATATATATATATATATATATATATATATCATATAATATATATATATATATATTATATATATTCATATATTTTTTCACATACAATAAAATTAAATTCGTCTTTTTCGCAGAAAAGGAGTCCGGAAGGTAAACAATTTGTAAGATTTTGACAACCAACGGAAAAGAAAACTTGAATGCCCCACTTGTATATATATTAATCTGTGTGTACCTAACAAACTTATCCTCACCTAAACTTAATCAGCCCACAAGTAGGCCCTAACCTAATGGATCTTGTTAGCCCCCCAGTACTACCTAACCTAATGGTCTTGTTAGCCCCCCAGTTGAACCTAAACCTAATGGATCTGATTGTTAGCCCTTAGTACTACCTAAACCTATGGATATTTGTTAGCCCACAAGTAGCACCTAAGCTATGTATTTGTTGGGCCAGAAGTAGCAATAAGCTAAAACTAAAAAGCTTCTTTTTACAGAGCTCGAGAAGATAAAATAAATGAAAATGTAGAGTACCCACATATATATATATAATATATATAATATTATAATATACTTATATATATATAATATATATATATATATACTATATATATATAATATATATTTCTCGGCGAAAAAAACATTTAAAATCGAGCCACAATGCAATAAACATACACTAACTTTTACAACAGTACTAACAGTAAATATATTTTACCTGTGACCTAGTGCCTTCTACCATATTCGTATGGACCCGACTTTCAGGGTCTTTAAAGCGCAAAGAATGATTGACCACATTACAAATAGGGGTTTTTAACGTAAAATAATAAATTAATCTTAAACTTTTATTAAAAGGCAGGCGAGAATTATAAAAAAAGTACCCTTCAAGACAAATTGTAAATCCCTTTCAACAAATACTTTTAGGACTCGTGAAATAAAAATTAAAATTTTTATTATAAATAATAAATTCCGTATCGCAAACACAAGTCTTAGAATAAAATTAACACATCCATTTCCAATAAAGGTCAAATAAGTACTGCTTAAAATTTTGCCCGATTAATATGTCTTAACTTATAAAATAAAAAGGACAAATTCTAATAAAAGGGACAAATTCTGGCAAGCTCGAGTTTAAGTCCAGATCTGTCAGTCTATCTAAAATTAATATATATATATGTGTGTGTGAAGTTTAGTGTAAATCACCGGAATAATGAGTCTCTTAATTATTCGCGCAATACCAATGTCGATGACTCATTTTTTCTTAATTTCGGTTATATCTCATTACTCTTATTCTCAACGCAATCAAGTTATTTGACAGAACTTAACATTCTAATTAAGCTGGCGCAAGCTTAATAATAAATACTAATTTAATTAGACGTTAGCTATTTCTGACAGATCATTGAGCGTGTACTTTTAATATTTGTTTTACTTTCTAGCCTGTCTCTCAAATAGTTTAGATAAGTCTCTGGTTCCATTTATTTATTAGTTTTATGATATTATATTTTGTCTTCCTCTTTTTATTTATATAAGTTTATATGTACATTAATATTATTATATCATTTCAGTGTATTAGTAGTGCTCATTATAATCTTTTATGAGCTCTGAATTTGAAGTTTTTTCATACGTTTACATTTTTGATATTTCTTATTCTTATTTCGAGATGAATATAAGTGATTAAGTAGTTTTTGAGGGTTTAGTGTGTTTTCCTTTATTATGATTAAAAGAGTAATTTCTGACCCGGCTCGCTCGGAGATCGAAAGCAAGAAGGTGAGCATTTCTGCATATAAAGCTTAGTAAGTAAACTGGAAGGGGAAGATGAAATTAGAGTGTGAGGAGCCGATATAAGGTTGCCCTCAACCTCTTGGCACGATGAGAAGATCCTAAATAATAAATTTGAATTGTAATATAAGGGATATAAAATAATACAATTATTTCAGTAGTCATTTCAATAGTCTAAGTTAAGCACGTATGTGTCTGCGGATGCTGGATATTGCGGATAGTACATCTACGATCTATCCTGAATTTTATTTAATAATAAAGATGATAAATTTAATATTATTATTGAGTATAAATACCTCATCCGGTAATAATATATTATGTCAGCAGTAGGTAGTACCTGTATTAAAAAGAAACCCTAAAAGTAGCCTCATTAGAATATATATATATACTAAACAGAATATATGTCAGTGATGTGAGATGGAGTCAGGACTGTAATTATAGCAATACACAAACATATTATAGAGGTAACCGAGTTTGATAGCGAAGATGAACCAAGAAAGTTGGAATCAAGTGTTGTGATAATAAAAGGCAAGAGATTATAGTAAAGATTAGGGGTTTGGTGTTGTTTAATATTGTCTCCATGAGGATAGGTTTATGTGTAGTGAAGCATACATTAGTCTTTGTATCATGGTGTTTATTTAATAGAATGAAATTGTATGCACGTTCACTAGCTAGTATCTAAGCACTAGAGAGAATGCATTATATCAAATATATATATTATAATATATATATATATAATATAATATATAAATATATATATATTATAGTATATATATATATATATTATATGATACTACTAATATATATCTATTATATATAATAATACATATATATTATATACATATAATAATACTATATATATAGTATATTATATAATATTATATTGGGCGTAATTTGTACTTAGGACTATGACAGATTCTATTTCTTTGCGTTGGTTGCCAGAACTTACAAATTTGACCTTCCGACTGTCCTTTTATGCCAAAGAAAATTTTAATTTTATGGTAACTTATAAAATTATATATAATATAAGATATATATAAAAATATATAATATATATATATATATATATATAATATAATATATATATTTTTACTACACTATTTATATCATTTTTAAATTATATAATATAAATACATATATTATTTTAAACTTTACATAAAAGTAAATTGTCTTTCGCATAAAAGGAGTCGGAAGGTAAAAATTTGTAAGATTTCCGGCAAACAACCCGGAAAGAAATATGAATGCCTCACTATGTAATATATATTAAAATCTGTGTGTTACCTAACCAAACTTAATATCCTTCAACCTAAGCTATAATAGCCCACAGTAAGGCCCTAACCTAAGTTGGAATCTATGTTAGCCCCCCAGTTACTACAACTAACCTAATGGATCTTGTTAGCCCCCAGTATGAACCTAACCTAATGGATCTTGTTAGCCCCCATTTAGTACTACCTAACCCTAATGGATTTGCTTTAGCCACACAAGTAGCACCTAAGCTAATGTAATTTTTGTTGGCCAGAAGTTACGCCCTAAGCTAAGAATTTATGAGTATATTTTAAAAGCCAACGTTGAGAATAAAAATAAATGAAATATATATATATATATATATATATATATATATCATATATAATACTATATAAAATATAATAATATATATAATATATATATATATATATATTATAATATATATATGTAGCACTCCATTTATTAACTTTGTAAAAAATCTTAAATATTATGTTCGTACTTATGCTTAGATTTGCGCGAGCAAAATTTTAGCATAAGTCGAAGTTTAAATGATATATTTAAACCCGGACCATGTATCGAGATGCTCTTCAGTCAGAATATTGAGTCAGAATCAAATTATTAAGAATGCAGAAGATAAGGAAAATCTCAAACTCAGCATTTACTCCTCTTCAGAAATCCTCCCGGCAAGAACGAATAAACTTCAAGGAAAAGGCTGCGACTTGAAATCATTCCATCACAAACATTTTCGCACTAAAACGAGAGAGTCAGAAAGCAAATAGTGGAAAAACGCTCTGAAAGGCTATTGAACTACCAATTTCGCCTACGAAGAAGAGTATCTCAACAGAAGGGACTTTTGTTACTTTTATACTTTAATTGCATATTTTACTTATAGTTGAATTAAAACATCATTTCAAAATATGGATTTCATACCAACCTCTAATATAGGTGCCAGCCATAAAATAAAGCCACCCCAATCTAGCACACTCCAAACCTATATAATTTGGTTTGAATCCGAGTAGAACACCCAGAACTTCAATCAACGCCTTCTAAAAAACACAACAAAATGAAGAAAGAGAAAAAACTACAATAACACAATCCCAATCAGAACACTCGGAGGAAAATGACTCAAGCAAACGAATATTATCGATTCCGGGACTTCAATTTTCATTTCTAATTGGATTATGGTCTTCACCTTTTCAACAACTATCACAGTTCGAGGATCCATCGCTAGACATAGCAAACTTCTTTCGGGGGCGCGGGGGGGGGCGGGGGGGGGGGGGCGGGCGGGCGGGGGGGGCCGGGGGCTATGGATTTCTTTCATCCATTCAAGTTTGGAGTTAATGGGCAGAAACTAAATTTTTGGATTCCACTACGAACTCTTGATTCCTTTCGATTTTCTAAATGTTCGTGACCTCTCCCTTTTAATGTATAAAGAATTTTTCAATAAAGGACACTTATAATAATTTCAGAGGCTCACATTTCTTACTGTTCGAACCCAATTATGTATACTTACTCTTTTACTCATAGGTCATTATGGATAATTATACTAATTCGAGTACATTTGTAGGAAGTTGGCATGGCACAGAAATAGAGGCTAAGAATACCAAATATATAGTTTTAATCGGATGGGTCCACTGGATTCGACAGTAGAGCGTTAATGATAATCCTGTCCTTACAGAAAATTTTCTAAATGAAGGTTTCTGGTGACCTCTTCCCTTTTATGTATAGAGGAATTTTTCAAATAAAAGACCTAAATTTCAAGCAACGTCCGTTTCTCATATATAATATATTATGTCCAAGCAATGTTTCTCGTCACTACACGCTTTGAAACATATTTACGTGCGCATTGGATCACAACCAATGGATACATTAGAAACGCCTATACTGGACCTTTCCTTGGATCAACGGTTCGATCGATGTGGCCTATTTAAATTGTGAATAACTCAATTGTTTCATATCAATAAATATTATGTATTAAATGTTTTGTACTTTTTATGCATTTAAATGTTTGTATGTTCGTTTATATCTAACGGATATAACCAAATATGACTTGTGTTAAATAGCACCCTTTTATTTTCGTGTATATATAACATTATTGTTATTTTTATGTATCTAATTATTTTTCTTTAGGTTTTGATGATATTGTAGTTAGGCAATTGCAGTATTATTATTTATATTTCGTGTGGCACATTTTGTTTACCTATTCACCACACTGTTCGATATCCATATATTGACGTCTTCCTTAGCAGACATAAGGATTCACATCTTGAAGAAGTAAGAGTAATGTAACATTTTATTTATGTGGTTAATAGTTCTTTTCTTCACTCCGTGTTTAGGCGCAGGAAGTAACTGTAGCACTCCCATTTATAACTTGGTAAAAAGTTTAATTTATGGTTCGTACTTTATGCTAAGGATTTGGCGCGAGCAAAATTTTAGCATAAGTCGAAGTTAAATGATATATAAACCCGGCCTGTTGAGATGCCCTTCAGTCAGATATTGAGTCAGATCAAATTATTAAAGAATCAGAAGAAAGAAAATCTCACTCAAGATAACTCTCTCAGAAATCTCACCGGCAAGAGCGATAAAACTTTTCAAGAAAAGGCTGCGACTCGGAATTTCGATAACAAAATTTTTCGCCGCAAAGCGAAGAGTCTGAAGTGCAAGTTCGAAAAACCGCAACTGCGAAAAGGCTGCCCAAACTTGCAATCGGCACCTTACAGAGAGTATCTCCAAACAGAAGGGACTTTTGTTACTTTTTATACTTTAATTGCATATTTTACTTATGTTGAATAAACATCATTTCAAATATGGATCTTTAAATTACCAACCTCTTATATAGGGTGCTTGCTCATAAAATAAGCCACCAATCTAGCAAGTACCTACCCTATATATATATATATATATATATATAAATATATAATATATATATATATATATATATATATATATATATATATATATATATATATATATATATATATATATATATATATATATTTCTCGGATAAAATATTTAAAATGAGTACAATGCAATAAAATACATAACTTTTACAACAGTTACTAACAGTAATATATTTTACCTGTGACCTAGTGCCTTCTACCATATTCGTATGGACCCGACTTTCAGGGTCTTTAAAGCGCAAAGAATGATTGACCACATTACAAGTAGGGTTTTTAACATAAAATAATAAATTAATCTTAAACTTTTATTAAAAGGCAGGCGAGAATTATAAAAAAAGTACCCTTCAAGACAAATTGTAAATCCCTTTCGACAAATACTTTTAGGACTCGTGAAATAAAAATTAAAATTTTTATTATAAATAATAAATTCCGTATCGCAAACACAAGTCTTAGAATAAAATTAACACATCCATTTCCAATAAAGGTCAAATAAGTACTGCTTAAAATTTTGCCCGATTAATATGTCTTAACTTATAAAATAAAAAGGACAAATTCTAATAAAAGGGACAAATTCTGGCAAGCTCGAGTTTAAGTCCAGATCTGTCAGTCTATCTAATATTAAGCCTATATATATATTGTGTGTGAATAGTGAAATCACCGAATAATGGTCTCTTAATTATTTCGCGCAGTCATTTCATTTTTTCTATTATATCAATACTTTCCAACGAGTTATTTGACAGAATTAAATTTAAATAGTGCGAAGCTTTAAAAATACTTATAACGTTCTTTTTAGTTTATTTTAAATATTTGTTTTTTTTCGTGTAAATTTTTGTAAGCTTTCATTTATTATTATTATTATTATTATTATTATTATTATTATTATTATTATTATTATTATTTAACTTTAATTATGAATTTGATTTTTTCTAAAGTACTTTTAATTTTAACGTTTTACATGAGGTTAAAATTATTGTTTTTTTTTAAGCTTTTTATTTTTTAAAAATTTCTACCCGGAATACCCTCGAGCCGAAAGCAAGAGGGGGCATCCTGCAAAGCAGGAGACTGGGGGGAATGATATAGAGGGGGAGCCGAAGGCCCCACCCTGGATGAAAAATAAAATATATATAAAAATATCAAGTATCAATTTATTATATAATATATTATATATATATATATATATCATATATATATATATATATATATATATATATATATATATATATATATATATATATATATATATATATATATATATATATATATATATATATATATAATATATATAGGGAATGACTTGGAGTGATGTAGGTTGTCTCTTCTTAAGTCCCCCTATATAAGTAAATGATGAGTTTAAAAGTTTTGTAGTTCTCAACTACGACAGCAACGATAGGCCACTGCGATTTATTTATTTCTTTAGTAAAATGAAACACTAGGTTTCACACTTATCTTTTTATGAAATAGGATACAAAGTCCTGAGGTACTTATCTCTTTAGTAAGCGCAAACAAAGTTTGCAATACGTTATCTCTTTAAAAATGGAAACAAAAGTTTCCTATCAATTATCTTTTTAAATAAAGTAACTCAAGGTTACTTTGGGATTTAAAATAAATCCAAAAAGAAGGACGCTTTACGTCAATCCAAGTCAACGTCAACATCAAAAACAAAAGTCCCTCCTGGATACTTTTTCTTCGTAGGTGAATTAGTAGTCACGGACTTTCCACGCGTCTACCTCCCTTGCCGACTCTTCTTTTGGATAACTTGCACTCGAGATTCGAAGTCGCGGACTTTCCATAAATTTACCTCCCTTGCCAAAAGTTATGTTTGAAGTTTGGAGGAGTTCTGGAGAGAGTATCTTCAGTGAGATTAATTTCTTCTGATTCTTAATAATTGCTCGAGTATCTCAACAGGACGGGTTTAAATATTATTTCACTTCGACTTATGCTAAAATTTTGCTCGCGCAAATCTGAGCATAAGTACGAACATAAATAAAAAAAATTTTTTACAAAGTTATAATGGAGTACTACATTACTTCCCGCGCTAAACACGGAGTGAGAAAGTATGTTATAATAATTATACAAGATATAAAAATTAACCTTCATTCAAATGTATACATATTTGTGGGCATTTAACAATGCGCACAAACATATAAAACATTTCAATGAGGTAAAAATAATAACTAAAATATATAAAGTTAAAGTACTTTCAAATGCAAGCATATCTAATTATGTCCAAAGACATAAGTAGACATACAAACATTTGAAGGCAAAAATAGTATACATGAAATGTAAAGAATATTCAAATACGAGCATAACTGGTTACATCGAAGATGTAAACATATTTATACAAATATTTGAATACATCAAAAATACAATAATGTTTATACTATACAGAAAATGAAAGTGCATTTAACACAAACATATTTGATATACTCCGTCAGATATTAAGCAAACATTACAAAACATTTTAAATGTATAAATGTACAAAAATGTTTATACATAATTCGTGATATTGAACAATTGAGTTATTCACCAAGTTAAATATGCCACATCCGATCGAAAACCGGTGAATCAAGGAGGTCCAGTATTAGGCAGTTTCTAATGTCTTATCCATGATTTGATTCAATGCGCCAGGTAAATTACGTTTTTCGGAAGCGTAGTTTTACGAGAGAAAACATTGCTTTGACATATGTAGAGACGAAGTTGCTTGAAATTTAGGTTCCTTTTATTTGAAAAATTTCTTCATACATAAAAGGGAACGGTCACAGAACCCATTTAGAATTTGAAAAGGAATCAGAGTTCGTAGTGGGATCCAAAAAATGAGTTTCCGCCCATAATCCAAAACTTGAATGATGAAAGAAATCCATACCGTAAAGGAAGTTTGCTATGTCTGACAATTAATCCTCGAACTGTGAGAGTTGTGAAAAGATGACCATAATCCATAATCCAAAATTAGAAATGAAAATTGAAGTCCAGTATCGATAATTTTCGTTTGCTTGAGTCATTTTCTCCGAGTGTTCTAATTGGGAATTTTAGTATTATTTAAATTTTTTTTTCTTCATTCTGTTGTTTTTTCAGAAGACGTTGATTGAAGTTCTGGAGTGTTCCTCTCCGGGTTCAACCAATTATAATAACCGGTCAACGGACTTGCTAAGTTTGGTGAGCTTCTTTTAAGAGCAAGCACATATATTAATTAATGATGGAGATTAAAAAATCCATATTTTGAAATAATGTTCTTATTACAACATAATTTAAAGGATTATTCAATGAATGTTAAAGAAGCAAACAAATAGTCCTTCTGTTGAGATACTCTTCCTTCGTAGGCGGTGAATTAGTAGTCACGGACTATTCCACGCGGTCTACCATCCCCTTGCCGACTCTTCTTTTTGGAAAACTTGCACTCGAGATTTCAGGTCGCGGACTATGCCCATTAAATCTTACCTCCCTTAGCCGAAAGTTGCGTTATGAAGTTGGAGGAGTTTTTCTGGAAAGAGGGGAGATCTGCAGTAATAGATTAATTTCTTCTGATTTCTGTAATAATGCTCGAGTTATCTCAACAGGAACGGGTTTTATATATTATTTTACTTGAACTTAATGCTAAAATTTTGCTCGCGCAAATCTGAGCATAATTACAAACAATAAATAAAAAAAAATATTTACAAAGTTATAATGGAGTAACTATATATATATATATTTATATATATTATATATAAAAAACAATATAAAATATTTTTAAAAATATATACTAAAATATATATATATATCTATATACAAAAAATACTATATATATATTATATATATATAAAAACACACGTATATAACATTTTTTAAAGACTTCACAATTTTTACTTATTTCTAAGTAAAAAAATTGGTTGAATTGTTTAGTTCGCTTAGAAAAAGTGAAATGACTGCACGAAGTGCCTAAGGTCGAATATATGAAAATTCTGACAAAGATTTGTATTATTTTTTAGGTAGTTGTAACAGTTTAGAATAGTTAGTAGTCTTACGAGATAAAAAACAAAAAAACAATAAAAAAAAAAACGATAAATATAATCGTATGTTGGCAAGAAAGCTTAAGACATTGAATGATTAATTCTAAAGACGAAATTAGTATCACTAGAACAGACAGTGCCGTTGTAAACGCACGCACAGCAACTGCCTTTAAGTGAAAATTAAGAATATATATGAATATATATGAGGGAGTAGAGTAGTGATTGCTCTCTGAGCTCTCAAACATTTTAATTTCGGTTAAGAACAAGAAGTTCCGTAAAAAAGAGAGGTACTGTTCAGCAAAGTGGAAATTAAAATGAAGACAGGGAGTAGGGACCGACCGGGGCAGGAATTTTGCCGGGGCCGGGGCCGGGGCCGGGGCCGGGGCCGGGGCTGCTTTAATTTAGCCGGGGCCGGGGTTAGGTAAAATTAGAAATGTAAGTCAAAAACAATGAAAGTCTTAAAACTTACGATGAAAATAAAACATAATTTCAATTAATTAATAATTTAAATTATAAAAAAGTAATACATTTAATTAATTCAATTAAATAAATATTTTCGAAAGAAATTTTTAGAAAATAATTGATTTTCTAGAAGAATAAGTTGTATTTAAATATATATATATATATATAAATATATATATATATATATATATTATATATATATATAGATATTATATATTATATATATATATATATATATATATCATTATATATTTATATATATATATATATATATATATATATATATATATATATATATATATATATATATATATATATATATATATATATATATATATATATATATATATATACTATATATATGATATTTAAGAACTACTTTGTCGTAGTGATATATTTTACTTTAGAGAGGAAGCCCTTGGATTCTTTTTTAGTATTATGCTTTACTTTCACACTTTATTTTATTACTAAATGTACCACAAATTGAAAACATTGTTAAAGACACTTTTTTTTTAACTGAAAATAAAATTTAAAAAGGAAAGCTAATTTTCGTCCGGAACCCGCGAGACCTCTTCAGGCTAAGGTACTGGATTTCTCTTGATCTTCAACAGTTCAAGTGTGTTTCAGTTGGTCTGCTTTTTTCTTCATGTGTTGTTTAAATATTTTGATGTTTTCAGAAATTCATTTTGTATAAAATCTATCTTAACTTCACCGGGATACTTATTGTAGTTGTTACTATAAATGCAAAAAGGATTCCATGATTTGCGATGGTTCGTGTGATTGATATTCCTGATCATCTTTATATTGGTGATATTGATAGAGTGGCCTTTGTTACGCCTAGGCCTAGTTAAAGCTGAACCTGGCTCTCCTT
>JABUQX010054956.1:22500-31449 GCA_015478945.1 Trachelipus rathkii
TGCTTGTTCCTTATTCAAATTTGCGATGGACTGTAGCTTTGCTCAATTCACCTTTATAAACGACTTCACATTATGTATTTATAAATCGAGCCACCTCATCCAGATATGTTGGCTCTCTTAATTGAAGATGCCCTTTGGCATTACAGAGCGTACTAAAATTAGATTTCAGCGAATGAAAAAAAAAATAATGTTCTGTCCTGTACTACCTACAATAGTTTGTTCTTTAATAAAGATTTTAAGTAAAGAATTGGACATTAATTTGATAATTAAACGAGTAGCAATAGTTGGGTAATGAACAATTGTAATTATTACAACGCGACACTCCAGAATTATACTGTTCTCTTGCTTAGGAAGCGCTTTATAAAACAACAGGTAAAAGAGACACCAAATCACTAGAGCTGTAGAGCGTAGAAAGACTTAAATGGATCACAGACATATTTGGAGACTAAAATCGTCCAAAAAATAACTCCATAATTTTTAAAACATTCTTCTAAGCGAATTATGGTCCATAAAATAAACGGCCCGTCAGAGGTACAGGTTCTCTCTATTTACTACGTGCCTTATATAAATTCTAAATAAAGTTCCCAAACCCCGCATAGTACTATAAGTTAAGAATTACCATAGATGTTCCTTTAAACTTCCAAATTTGCGAATATTGTTTCTCAATTTTAACTTTTAAACGACTTTATTTCTAATGGGTTCTTATGTAAAATTACGCGGCCTGATCCAGATGTACAATTGGTTTGGCTCTTCTTATCAAGTGAGATCTTATAAAAAAAGTAGTAAATTGAACTTCCGATCGACGTACGTAACCATTTGGGGTATGTTGAAGCTGAGTACAATCTTTGTTGTTTAAATATAAATATAAATTTTCAACACACTGTAGGAATGATGGCGGGAGAAGATCTGCTCTGTTGTCAAGTTTTGCGAAATCTATTTTCAATTCTCACTTCCTTGAAACGAGGTATAAATAGGTCTAATTAAGAATGTTAACCGGCTCTCCATACCATGTGGTCTCTTTTACATGAAGACGCTTATAAATACACCAATATAGTGAGGATTCAAATTTCCAAACCACGTACGTACCAGAGTTATAAGAGCTACAATCTTGCTACTTTAATAAAATTTTCCGAAACATAAGCCTGTATTTTGAACTTTTATACGACTAATATTGGTCTAGTTTTTAAACGGAGCACATCCAGATATGCTGCTCTCTTTGCCTTAGGAATGCTTTATATAAAAACAAATATAAATAAGATTGCCGTAGTGCAAGGTAAAAGAGTTAATAAAATATAGTTCTTTATCAAATTTCATATAAAAAAACTCCATATTTTTCAACATTTTAAGCGACTAATAGGTCCATAAAATGAATAGGCCCACATCAGTAAGTTGCTCTTATTTATAATGCTATCTAAATAGATTCTAATAAATTCCAAAACCGCTAGTACTAAGTACCAAGACTTGACGACTCTTGTTCTTTCTTCAACATTTTCCGAATTTTTGTTCTCATTCCTTAACTTTTAAACGATATTAAATAGTCTTAAAGATTAGCGGCTATATCCAGATATGTTTGCTTCTTGACAAGTGAGATGCGTTATAGAACAAAGTGAAAATTAGTTCCAAACACGGTATGTAATCATGTATAAGACTACAATCATGCTGCTAATAAAATTTTCCGAAGGAATTGCATTATTTTTTTAATATTTTTAACGATCTAATATTGTTATGTTTAAACGGGCCACTCGATTGCTGTCTTTGCTTAGGAATAATTTATAAAAAAAAAACAAAATGAATAAATTCCCAAAACCCCGATAGGTCAAAAGGTAAAAATGTTATAATTTTTTAATGGTCAAATTTTAAAAAAAAAAAAATCATTAAATTTAAAACATTTTACGACTAGATATTGGTCCATTAATATTGAAAGTCTAACATCAGATATGGTGGGCTCTCTTATTCAGGACTTGCTTTTAGAAAATCTACAATAAATTCTAAACGCCGTAGGTATTAAAGTTAGAAGAATTGACAGATTTGTGCCTTTATTAAATTTTTTCCGAAAGAATTTTGCTCAATTTTAAAAAACTTTTTAAAACTAAATGTCTTTAAAAAATTTAGATGCTTAATATATTTAGTCATTTTAAAATGCTTTATAAAACAAAAACTAAATTAAATCCAAACCACTACGTACCAAGTTATAAGAGCTACCATCTTTCTGCTTTAATAAAATTTTTCCGAAGAAATGCATTTTTTTTAAAAGTTTTAACGAAAATTAGATTTTCAATGTATATAACAATATTCTTTCTTTAAATATTCTTTCTTGTATAAATGCTTTATAAATAAACAAATATAATAAAATTCCCAAACCCGTAAGTGCAAAAGTAAAAATGAATTAAAATCAGGAATTTTCTTGAATTTCCAAAAAGAATTATATATATTCTTTAAAAATATTTTTTAATGCGACCTAATATTAAAAAGGGTCCCCATTAAAATTTCGTTAAACGTCAACACTAAGATATGTTGGGCACTCTTATTATGAATGCTATATGATATACAATCTAAATAAACTTCCAATAGCCGTGTAACAAGTTGATAAGGTGTTCAACTGTATCCTTTAAGAAATTTAAAACATTGTTTCAATTCTTAAACTTTAAAGACTTAAGATTATCTTTAAATAGCCGCCTATATCCAATAGTGCTCCTACAAGGGAGATGCTGTTTAAAACAATCAAAATTAAATCCAAACCACGTACGTACCAAATTATAAGAGCTACATCTTGCTGCTTTAATAAAATTTTTCCGAAAGAATTGCATTTTTTTTTACTTTTTAACGATCTAATATTGGTCTATGTTTTGAAACGGCCCACCCAGATATGCTGTCTCTCTTGCTTGGAAATACTTTATATAAACAAAGTAATGTCAATTGGAAGAGAAGTGTTTGGTAAAAGAGATTAAAATAAAGCTTCTTTAATCAAATTTTCAAAAAAAAAAATCACTTATTTTAGAACATTTTAGCGACCTAATTATGGTCCAATTAAACGGCCACAATGTAAGGATATGTTGGCTTTCTATTCAGTGACTTGCTTTTATTGAAGAAAATCTAAATAAATTCCAAACCCAGTTATACATAAGATTACATTTGTTCTTTATTCAATTTCCGAATTTTTTCTTATTTCTTACTTTTAACTACTTGCATCTTGTCTTTAAAATGAGCGGCCTACATTCAGATATGCTGTGGTTCTCTTACAAGGGAGATGCTTTTTAAAACAAAAGTAAAATTAAATCCCCAAACCACGTACGTTATAAGAGCTTAAATCTTTCTGCTTTAATAAATTTAAGAAAGATGTCATTATTTTTTTAAACCTTTTTTAACGATCTAAATATGGTCTATGTTTTAACGGACTCACATAGAATAGTGCGTTCCTCTTAGGAATATTAATAAAAAACATAAAATAAATTCCCAACGTAACAAAGTAAAAGTAAATAAGCTCTTAAATATAATTTCATAAAAAATTTTCCATTATTTTTAATATTTATAGCTAATCATGGTCCACAATTAACGCTTTCGATCCGTAAGACCTCGCATGTTTACAAGTTTTGTGAAGAAAATTCTAAACTGCTTCAGTTCTTTGAGTTCTCAAGTTACAAGAATTGTACAATCTTGTTCTTTATTCAAATTTTCTAATTTTTTTTCTAAATTCTAACTTTTAAACACTTAAATATTACTTTAAAATGAGCAGGCCTACATTCAGATATGTTGGTCTCTTACAAGGGAGATGCTTTTTAAAACAAAGTAAAATAATTCCCAAACCACGTACGTACAAGGTTATAATAAATAATCAGAATTATTAGGAAAATCCTGAAAGAATGCATAATTTTTTTGAACTTTTTAACACTCTTATATTTGTCTATGTTTTTAAAACGGACCACATCCAGATATGCTGTCTCTCTGCTTAGGAATGCTTTATAAAAACAGATATATAATAAAATTCCCAAACCCCGTAGGTGCAAAGTAAAGAGTTAAAATAAAATTTTTTTTACTCAAAATTTTTCACAAAAATCCATTATTTTTTTAAAACATTTTAGCGACCTAAATGGTTCCATGAATAAAGCGGAATGACACAAGATATAGTTGGCTTCTTAATATAGACTGCCTTTAAAATGAATAAAGATTCTAAATAAATTCCCAAACCCCGAGTATTGAAGTTAGAAGTTTTTTATTCTTGTTCTTTTATTTCAAATTTACATTTTTTCTGATTCTTAGAACTTTTAACTACTTTAATTTTGTCTTTTAAAATGAGCCGGCTTACATCCAGATATGTTGGCTCTCTAATAATGATCTTATAAAACAAAGTGAAAAGTTAAATTCCCAACCACGTACGTAAAGTTATAGAGAGCTACATCTTTCTGCTTTTTAATAAAATGTCTTCCGAAAGAAATGATTACTTTTTTAACTTTCTTACGATCTAATATTGGTCTTTGTTTTTTACAGCCCACATCCAGATGTGCTGTCTTTCTTGCTTTAGGAATGTTTTATAAAGATATCAAATATAAATATTCCCAATCGAAAGCGAGCTTGTGTCGAGTTAAATAAAGCTTTTTTATTTTTTTATTTTGCAGTCCATCAAAGAAAAAACTACATTATTTTTTAAAACATTACCGACCTACATTAAGGTCATAAAATGAAACGGCTACTCAAGAATATGGTTGCTGCCTTATGTGGACTGGTTATATGAGATAAAATTCTAATAAGTTACCAAACACCGTAGGAACAAAGTTACAATTGTTCTATTATTCAATTATTCTGAAATTTTTTTCGACAAAACCCAAGTAGGCAAAATGGCGGCCTACATCCAGAATATTTTGGCCTCTCTTATCATGAGATGCTTTATAAACAAAAGTAAAATTAAATTCCTAAACCAGGTTACGTACCAAGTTTGTGAGAGCTATTCATTTGCTGCTTTTATATAAATTTCCGCAAAGAATTGATTATTTTTTAACTTTTTTAGAATCTAATTTGGTGCTATTTTTAACGGCCACATCCAGATGCCATGTTCCTTGCTTAGGAAAGCTTATAAAACATTAATAATTCTAAACCCGTTGTTGCAAGTAATACAGACTATTAAAATACAAACTCTTAACAATTTTCAAAAAAAAATTCATTATTTTTAAAACATTTAGCGACTATTATGGTCATAAAATGCACGCCATAGTCAAAGATTGTTTGGCTCTCTTATGGCTTGTTTCAGAAACAAATTCTAAATAAATCCCAAACCCGTAGGAACAAGTTAAAGAATTACAATCATGTTCTTTATATCATAATTTTTCCTGAATTTTTTTCTCCATTCTTAACTTTTTAACAACGTCTTAAGTAATGGTCTTTAATGATACCGGCCTACTTCAGATAGATCTTGGCTCTCTTACAGGGACGTGCTTTATAAAAAAAAGTAAAATTAAATTTCAAACCACGTACGTACAGTTATAAGAGCTCAATCTTGCTGCTTTAATAAAAATTCGAAAGAATTGCATTATTTTAACTTTTAAGATCTAATATGGGTCAATGTTTTTAAACAGCCCTCATCCAGATATTCATTTGATAAATGCTAGAAATACTTTATAAAAACAATATAATCAATTACTAACCCTTCTTTTTTGTCAGTAAAAGAGTTAAAATAAGGCTTCTTTAATCAAATTTTCAAAAAAAAAAAAAAACTCATTATTTTTTAAAACATTTTCGCGACTTAATTATGGTCCAAAAAACGGCCCACATCAAGATATGTAGCTTTCTTAATCTGGACTTGCTTGAATAATTTAAATACATCCCAACCGTCGGTATATAAGAAGAATTACAATTTGTTCCTTTATCAATTTCGAATTTTTTTTCTCAATTCTTAATTTAAAATACTTAAATTGTCTTTGAAATGACGGCCTATCAGGATATGTGTGGCTCCTTTGGGGATGCTTTATAACCAAGAAGTTAAATTAAATTCCCAACCCCGACGTACGTACAAATTATAATAGTACAATCTTCGCTTTTAATAAAATTTTCGATAGAAATGCATATTTTTTAATTTTTAACTTAATAATTTTGCCGAAAGAAACTGATTATTTGGTTTAACTTTAACGATCTAATATTTGGTCTTATGTTTTAAGGCCACATGCATATGCTGTCTTTTCTTAGGAAAGTTTATAAAACAAATATAATAGAATGCCAAACCCCGTAGGTGCAAAGGTAAAAGAGTAAAATTAAAGCTTGCTTCAGTCGCGATTTTTCCAAAAAACTTCATTATTTTTAAAACATGTTAGTCGAACTAATTAAGGTGCATAAAATGAAACGGCACACATCAAGTGGCTCTCTTTATTAGGACGTGTTATATGATAAAATCTAATTAATTTACCAAACACCGTGGTAACATTCAGATTACAATCAGTTCTTTATCAAATTTTCCGAAATTTTTTCTCATTCTTACTTTTAAACGAAGCTTGAATTATTGTCTTATAATGAGCCGGCTACATCCAGATATGTGAGCTCTTTACTGGGATGCTTATAAACAAAAGTAATTAAATTCAACAACGACGTCGTACGAGTAGTAAGAGCTACAATTTGCTGCTTTAATGAAATTCGAAGAATTGGCATTATTTTTAATCTTTTAACGATCTCATATTGGTCAATGTTTTTTTAAACAGCCACATCCAGATTGCTGTCTCTCGCTTAGGATATTTTATAAAAAAATGATAAATAATTTCCAAACCCGTAGGGCCGAGGTAATATTTTGAGCCTTAATCAAATTAAAAAAAAAAAAAATCCATTATTTTAAAAATTTTCGCGACCTAATATGGTCCATAAAAAAAAACGGCCAACATCAAGATATATGTTAGCTCTTTTATTCAGGACTTGCTTTATGGAAATAAAATTCAAATAATCCATACCGTAGGTATTGAGTTAGCAGAATACAGTCTGTTCTTTATTCAATTTTTCTGATTTTTTTCTCAATCTTAACTTTTAAACGACTAAATTGGTCTTTAAATGAGCTGGCCTACATCCCGATATATGCTCTCTTAAACAAAGAAGTTTTTCAACAACGTAAAATTTAATTTTCCAAACCACGTACTACCAAGTTAATAAGAGCTACAATCTTTGCTTTTAATAAAATTTTCCGAATAATGCATTATTTTTTACTTTTAACGATCTAATTTGGTCTATTGTTTTAAACGGCCACTCCAGATATGCGTCTTTCTTGCTTAGGAAATGTTACAAAAGTTACTATCTTGTTCTATTATTCAATTTTTCCGAAATTTTTCTCAATTTTTAACTTTGTACGACTTAAATTATGTCTTTAAAACTAGCGGCATAAATCCAGATATGTTGGCTCTCTTATCATGGAGATGCTATGAACAAAAGTAAGATTAAATTCCCAACTACGTACGTACCAAGCTTTAAGAGCTACAATCTGCTGCTTTAATTAAATTTTCCGAATAATTGCATTATTTTTTAACTTTATTTACGATCTAATATTGGTCTATGTTTTAAACGGCCCTCATATATGCTGTCTCTCTTGATTAGGAAATGCTTTATAAAAACAAATATAATAATTCTAACCGTTGGTGATATATTAACATAATAATAAAGCTTCTTTAATAAATTTTCAAAAAAAAATCTCTACTTTTAAAACATTTTAGACTATTATGGTCCTGTAAAACTCATAGAACGTCTTATTCAGGCTTGGTTTCAGAAAAAAAATTCTAAATAATTCCCGAAACCGGTAGGTATGAGTTACAAGAATGTACAATCAGTTTCTTTATTCAAATTTGCCGAATTTTTTTCTCAAATGAAAATAACGCTTAAATTATGTTTAATATTATGCGGCCTACATCCAGATATGTTGGATCTCTTATCAGGGGAGATGCTTAATAACAAAGTAAAATTAATTTCCAACGACGTACGTACCAATATAAGGCTTACAATCTGTGCTTTAATAAATTTAGAAAAGAATTGCATTATTTTTTAACTTTTTTCACGATCTAATTGGCAAGTGTTTTTTAACAGCCACATCAGATATACTGTCTCTCTTGCTTAGGAATACTTTATCAATACAAATATACGTAAATTCCCACAAAAGTAGGTGCAAGGTAAAAGAGTTAAAATAAAGCTTCTTATCAAATTTTCAAAAAAAAAAAAACTCCATTATTTTTAAAACATTTTCGCGACCTAATTATGGTCCATAAAATAAAAGGGCCACATCAAGATTTGTTAGCTTTCTTATTCAGGACTTGCCTTATTATTTAAATTCTTAATAAATTTAAACCTTATTTCCTTATACAGAAATTTTCCTTTCATGGAATTCCGAATTTTTTTCTCAATTTTAACTTTTAAAATACTTAATGTCTTTAAATGAGCCGGCCTACATCCAGATATGTGGCTCTCTTTACTTGGGAGATGCTTTATAAAGAAAAGTTAAATTAATTCCACCCGTAGTAGCATGTTATAAGAGTTAGCATCTTCTGCTTAATAAATGTTTCCGAGAAATGCATTATTTTTAACTTTTTAACTTTAATAAATTTCCGAAAGAAATGCATTATTTTTTACTTTTAACGATCTAATTATGTCTATGTTTTTAAACGGCCACATCCAGATATGCTGTTTTCTGCTTAGATTGTTATAAATAGTAAACTTGCGAAACCGTAGGTGCTAAAGTAAAGAGTTATAAAGCCTTCTTTAATCAAATTTTCAAAAAAACTTCAATATTTTTAAAAACATTTAGCGCTAATTAAGTGCCATTAAATGAAACGTCACATCAAGATATGTTGGTCTCTTTTTAGACGTGTTATAAAGATATAAAATTCTAAATAATTACCAAACAATTTATAAAGTTACAAGAGTTACAATCATGTGTCTTTATTCTAAATTTCGGAAATTTTTTCTCAATTCTAAACTTTTAAAAGACTTAAATTATGT
>JABUQX010054957.1:0-20000 GCA_015478945.1 Trachelipus rathkii
CTTTTTTATGGATAGACCTAACTATTCCTCCTCAGTCTCTTCTGATGATCTTATGGATCTGTCAGGGAGAAATGTTGTGGGTGATTTGCCGGTCGATGGGTCAAACCTTTTTACCCTAGATAGTTCTTCCAGCTCTCAAAAGACTGAATTTTATGGTTTCAGCCCGCCAAATAGTAATTCATTCTTTCAATATATCCCCGTCGGCTGAAATGGTTTCTTCACCTGTCTCGGAAACTAGAGTTGTCCCTTTTCAAATAGTGGGAGAGGTAATTGGTGATCCTGCTAATGTCCAATTGGATCATAGTAATTTGACTTTGGTCCATATAGATAATGAAGTCTTGAGGAAATGCAACTGCCTATTCCTCCCAGTACTAGAAGTAGAGGAATGGTTCCCAATTTTCCGAATGTAATGTCTACTCCCATAGAATATGTCCGTCACAGGAGACGTACCAGTCTTTTATAACATTCTCTGTGTTATAAATTGAAAATTTGATCTTTTCCTGAGATGAAATAAATAAGCTCAGAAATTTGTTAGCTTTGTTTCATCTGTTTGAGGGATCGCTCTGCAATTTCCTTTAATTAAAGTTCTGTTGTTCAATTACTGACTGAAAAGAGCTAATATAATGAGCAAAATGACTTATCTCAAACTAAGAACCAGATAGGTTTCTCTTCAGTCCTTTAGTCTCTCTTCATACTTCCCTTCTAACTATTTATTAAACTATAAACATTTTCCTGGTATGGAAGTGGTCTTAGATTTAAATGCTACTGCTGTATGTCTGATCAAGAAAAATTCTCAAATTATGAGACAAACATCCTCCTAGAGAAAATGTTCTTGCCTAAGTGATCTTTTGTGTGTATGTATTCTCCGGTGTATGAGTACAAACCAATTTAAAAATTTACAAACTAGATAAGAAAGTCTTTTGATTGCATTACCCAAAATACAATCAAAAAGCGTTTATACAGTGTACCTTATACTGTATAAATAGAAATTTTTATACAAAAATATAATTATGGTATATATATTCATGGAAAACCACCCGCCTCTGATAATTAATGTATTTATATCTAAAAGTAAAATAAAAGGAATAAGGAAAAAGACTTCCTCATATTGTTTTTATTTTGCAAAATATAATATGCCATGAGTTTAATTAAAGTTTCATAGGTAGCAGAGGCACAGGAGTTTTCAATGAATTAAGTATTATTGATGATCCTTTCTTCTTACTATGTGGAAAGGAGATCATCGTAATACGCTGCTATAAAAAGTTATTTTGACAACCCCTGAAATATATATTTTGTCCAACTCTTCTAAAGTAAAATTTAAAAATTCTATATTGGAATTTAGTACTTGTTTCCCTTCTTTTTGTTTCAATAGTTAGTCAGTTTCTCAGAGTTATGGGACCGTTTTAAACATTGTGGGTCCACTCTGAGAAAAGTGAGAGAGAGGAAATGAGTTAGTTTACTCTGATTCATTTCGTCTCCTGACTGATTGTTGAAATTATTACCTTAGAATAGACTATATTTGTGCATTTTTTATTTTTTATCATAAAATCCTATCATGACTCGATTACTGCCGAATATATTGTACTTTTCAGAGTGGATAGCCGAAGTAAAAATCTCTGTCGGTTCCCAGAGTACCCGGACTAGTCAACTCCTCATGATGCCTGTGGTTCTTCTGAAGTGTCTGAAGTTTCTGTTGTTACTAATGGTCTCGGCCCTAATGACACCAAATGTAGACCATAGTCATATGGTCCCCGGTCGTGCTGGCTTGAAAAAAAGATGGCAAGATCGGGCAAAACACTGTGAATATATATGAACCTTTGAGATCTGACTGTGGAATGTTTTCCCTCATGACCAATACTTCTGAGTCTAAATTACAGCTATAAATATGTTCGTCATCCACAAGATTTATACACCTATAATGCTCAATATATATTCGATAAGGATCCTGTATCTCACCAACAAAGATCACTCAATTCCTAAAGAAAATAATCATCTAGGGAAACGACATATTGAATCCATCATAAAAAGAATTCATAAAGGCGGAGTATACGTAGAGTCACCTCTAATATCAGATATTGAAAAAGAAGTTTCTATTAAATGACCATTCTTTCGTATACACTAAAAGGATGTATCCAAATTATATGATTCCTCTCATTTTATTTCATACTGGTCATGATGAATCTCCCGCAGAAACTATCCCCGAAGTTCACCCTTATGTACAACCAGTCCCGTTATAAAATTTTTCCCATCAATTTATTTCATGAAAAAATTATTTTCCTTTAATGAATGTACAGGAACATAGTGGTCCTTACATCCCTTCTCCTCAGTCAAATTATCCACTGAGTGAGCCCAAGTCTGTGCCTTCGTGTCCTCCACATCCTTCTTGCAATTGTCATTCCATTGTATCCCTTGACTATGAGTCTGCTCTGGATCCCAGCGTTAAGGTTGTACTGCGTACAGGCTTACGCTGGGTGATGGAGCAAAAAGCTTCTGTACTATTGATGCAGGAGTTCAAGAGAAAGAATCTGCTGTTCGTCCCTCGTCCCTGCCTAAAGGCACAGAAATTATAAATAATTTGTAAATATATAATAACTTTATAATTAAAAGTAGTTTATATGTAAGAGTCCTGATTGTCCTTCTCTACGCTATTCTATGCTCTGGCCGCCTCTTCACTCCCGTCTTTCTCTGAACGACGTGGAAAATTGAGGTGGGGGGTTTAGATTTAGCGGGGGAGGATATAAGGGAGATGTTGTTCGTGCATAGTTGTGCCATTGACGACTGAAGTAACCCGTAGTAACTGTTTAGTAAGTTAAGATTTCTCATTGATCCAGTCTTGACAATACGCTCCAGCCTGGACGATGATTGTATTATATTATATTATTGCTTTATTTATTATCAAAACTTAGGGAATTATAGAGGTTATAATTATTTTCTCTCTTTTTTAGTTTGGATATATGTTGATGTATTAATAATATTATAAACTAAATACTTTGTTAAAGTTCTAAAAATACATGATATCGTACCCAAAACATTGTTAACAAACAAGTTCATAAATACTCGAAGACTTTGGAGACCTGGAAGTTAGATGTCCAGATTTTCCAGGTTAGTGAGTACGGCTAAATAAAAGATTCCATTTCATTCATTATTGTCAATTTATTATTGTCATGTGCTGGGAAAGCAGTAGTAACACAAATGTTATTGTTGCAGTTTCATATCGGAAAGAACCAGCAAACTATTCAGTTAATTGAACAAACCCCTCTTGGAAATTGAAAGGGTGAGTTCAATAAAGTAATAAAGTACATGTAAAATTATATGAAGAAATACTGTTATAAATGAAGATAAAGTGTGATCTGTAGTAATCCCCTTTATTATTTATTTGTACAGGGTTTCAATTCATGGTTCCAATCTTCAATTTCAATCTTTGATTTCATTCCTGTTGGAATTCAGCTCTATTTGTTTATCCCCAAACTCTTCAGTTAAGTATGATATATTTGTCATGATTGAGTCATAATTCCTATTTCCTCCCTTACCATCCTACATTTCAGTTTCAACGTCACCTCCCTTTTCACCTCTGTTCTTGTTACCTTCACTTTAGATCTACTAGAAATCTATTTAACTAATTAAAATATATTATATAATCCAAATTCATATAACTTTTATTATAGTTGTGTTGGGAGTGGATTGTGTTATTTCTTTATATGTTCACAAACCTCCCACATGTATATTTGTTTTGACATAGAACATAAGCTTTTTTTGTGAGCCAATGGGAAATTCCTTAGGATTTGACTTATATTGAACTGTTATTATATTTTTATTCTTTACTACTGAAAAATATCTGATTAGTCTCCCCTAATTGTAAAAATATGAGAAGAAATTCATTGATAGATATAGATCCTCGAAACACCATAGTTAGCAAAACCCTTCAATTGGGTTAAGACAAGAACCCGTGATAATATCATTAGAATTGGGTGGAATTTAATTAGTGAAACTCACAACCTCCAATAGTCACAGTGGGCAGGCCAACGGAGTCCAGGATAATCTCCTCCTGCCACGGAAATAGCCTAATCCTGCTCCGTAACAACACCTCTGGATGGTGGGGTTGCTGCCTGTGTTTTTACTTAGACTTTTCAAACCACACTATTTAAACATCACTTAAAACTAAAAGACTTCTTATTATATCTTTTGACCTCCGAATTATTCAATCTTCATCGACCTTCGACTCTACGAGAATAAGTGGGGAGAGAGGCATCTTCCAGTCGGGTACGAGTGTTCGGTCCCAGCGGGCGTTTTCTCCCGCCAACATATGGCGGCATAAGGTTATTATTATATGGTTGTTATGTTAAGTTAAGCATATATATATATACAGCATAGGCAGCAGTATATATGGTTACTACTAGTTGCTGGTTAAGGCAAGGCGCTATAAGGTTACATATATGTTATATATACTAAGGGCGTGGTCGGCAGAGGCATATATATATATGCTGTTACATAAGCAGCAGTGGTAAAGAAGGCTGCTGGAAGGCGTTGCTACTGGCGTTGGTTGCTGGCTGGTTGGCAAGGCTGCTGGCATATATAAGGGGTTGTTAGCAGCAGCAGCATACTATATATATATTAGTTACATGCACCGGCAGTTATATGCAGAGAAAGGCTGGTGCCATACATATTGCGCTGGCTACTGGCTGCTGCCGCGTTGCTGGCGCCGCGCAGCAGCGCAGCGCGCATCGGTTGCTGGTACATGCGCCGCTGCTGCCGCCGGCCGCTGCTGCTCCGGCAGTTGGCGCTGGCAGCCAGCATGGCGCATATATATATATATATGTCGCGGCGTTATTGCTGGCTGCTGGGCTGTGGCTGCTGCTATGGGGCTGGCTGGTCGTTGTTGCTGGCTAGCGCTGCTGTATACATGCTGGCTGCCGTCATTACACATTGGCAGATATAGAGTTGTTGAAGAGAAGAAGATATGAGAGTATATATATATATATATATACATGTATATATATATATATATATGTTATGATATATATATATAGTATATAGTATATATATAATATGATTTAGGCCAGGGACTTAAATGTAAGGTTTCTAAGTTTGCAGATGATACCAAAGTAGCTACCTCAGTAAGGAATAGTGATGGAAGTATAAAGATTCAAAATGAGCTTGATAAACTTCTTGGGTGGGCAGATAAGTGGCAAATGAATTTTAATAACTAGTAAGATTATTCAAATATAAGTTTTAACTATGATATGAATGGAGATTCGCTTGAGTCTGTGGACCAAGAAAAAAATTTAGGTGAGATTATAAGCAGTAATTTGAAAGTAGCTGTAAAATAGCTTTGTTAGGCCAGTATTAGAGTACTGTGCACAAGCTTGAGTTCCTTATTTAAGGAAAGACAGATATACTTGAGAGAGTGCAACACAGAGCAACAAGTATGATTTCTGGGTTTGAGGGTAGGAGCCATGAGGAAAGAGGCTGAAGGAGTTAGAATGTTTTCTGTAGAAAGACAATTTGTCAGAGGGGACAAAATACAAGTCTACAAAATAGTTAAATCTATTGATAATACAGAGACCAATAAATTCTTTATGGTTGACCATGGATGGGAGACCAGGGAGCACAGTAAGAAAATTTAGAAGGCATGCCATCTTGATGTAAGAAAGCATTCATTCAGTAATAGGATTGTAGTTATTAAGGTTAAACAATGTATGATCATATCCACAATTGTGCCATAACTAAGTAAATAAGTTGTGGATGGTTTGAGTATCATCATAGTTTTTAATACTATGGTATCATCACAATCTAATTAGATTGTGGTATCATACAGTATATTTTGTCTAAGCCAAATTGGTGGGATTTTAGTTACAGTAGTTTGACAACCCCTAGGGTGCTTTAAGGATTTGCATGAGAATGTTTGATTAGAGGGTTGATGTGGCTTCCTACTGTGTCTATATTTCTAATGTTCTAAAAGGACCATTACCCCCAGTGTCGTGAATATTTGATATAGTACTAGGTTTTATGGAACATGGGGTAGGAAAATGATAAAAGCAAATAGGGACCAGTTGAGGACAATCAATGAAGATATGGTGAAGATTGTAGGGCATGGCGATGTAAAAATTTGCAAATGGGAGGGGATCCCATTACATGTGGTGGCTGTGAGTGATGTTGGTCTGGCCAACGGGGAGGAGTGCAAGTATCACCTCATGCAAGTGATTCCATCAGTGAGAGGACGACCACTCACCAATGTTGGACTTTACACTTCTAAGTTTCTCCCCTCACTAATCACTCACCCAGCATTCCTGCCAGTAAGACCGGAAGCCTTGTTGAAGAGCAGGATAATTTAATCAGTTGATGGGAGGCAACCTTGTCGCATGGCAGCCAGAAGGTACCTAGAACAGCTCCGGAAAAAGGAGGCAGCCATTCTGGCCTCTCTATCTGCGATTTCATGCCAGTTACCTCTATGTAAGAGGGGATCCAACATAGTGTAATTTATTTCTTAGAAGAGTGGGGCAGTCGAAGAAAATTGTTGTACAGCAGATACCATTGTTTTTAGAATAGGGGGCTTTAACAGCTTGAAGGACACTGAGCAAATCTGAATAAATGACACGAGTGGTCTTGGTTAAGAAATAAAATTCAAGAGAGGGCAATCATTATAGCCATTAATATTGCCAAAAAAATTGAAGCATTAGGGTATGAAAGAGGTTGGTGTCAAGGAAGACAGCAGATGCACTCACTATGTTCCCTGTTTTAGAGCCATTAGTAAACGCTGGAGTAAATCTACCATGAACTGCGGAATGAGCTAAGATACAAATATTTTGAGTATATAATAGTCGAAGCTAAACAAATAAATCGGTTCCAATACACAGGTACAAATATTTTGAGTATATATATATATAAAAGCTGAAGCTAAACAAATAAATTGGTTTCAATACACAGGCCAATACAAATTCTGAGAAAATAATTAGGTTTAGCTGAACCTATTAATTAAAAACAAAATATTAAAAGAGTTGGTAATGGTAGAGCAGAGGGGTGTCACCCCCGATTTTTATGAAAATCACAGGATATACTCTAAAAAAATAATAATGAAGAATAGTGTAAACAAAAATTGGTGGTCTCTTTAGGAAAAAAAAGTTACAGCCTCTCAAAGTTAAAACTCCCATAGATTTTTCATTTTTGATCCATCAAGGTTAGGTCTCATTTCAGGCCCTTTAGTTCAGGTTACTATAAAGTTTGTAGGTGTATACATAGAGAAAATTCTATGTATACTTAACTAATTTTATAACCTGAACTAGGATGGCCCTAAAACGAGCACGAGGCCCACTAATTTATTTTATAAGAAAGCCTATAGGAAAATTTTAAACTTTGAGAGGTTCTAACTTTTTTTTCTAAAGACTTAAATCGTTTTCTTGGTAATTGTTACCCAGAGGGTTGTCACCCCCGATTTTTATGAAAATCACAGGATATACTCTAAAAATAATAATAAAAAGAATGGTGAATGCCACTCGTCGCTCCCAGGAAAAAAAGCTACAGCCCCTCTCAAAGCTGTAAACCCCATAGGACGTGGTTACAACCAAAATTTAAAATCAAGGTGATATACCTGTGGCCAATATCGAATAAAGCGCAGTCATGAAAGTCTTTAGAAAAAGTTACAGCCTCTGAAAGTTAAAAATTTTCCATAGACTCTCTCTTATAATAAAAATTAGTGTGCCTCGTGCTCTTTTAGGCCATCCTAGTTCTAGTTATGATAAGATTTGTTAATTCTACATAGATTTTCTCTCTGTGTATACCTAACAAAACTTATCATAACCTGACTTTAGAGGGCCTGAAATGAGACCTAACCTTGACGGATCAAAAAATGAAAAGTCTTATGGGATTTTTAACAACTTTGAGAGGCTAAACTTTTTTTCCTAAACACTTACGTTTCACTATTCCTTCAAGTTTATTTTTTTAGAGTATATCCTGTGATTTTCTATAAAAATCTGGGGTGACAACCCTCTGGGTAACAATTACCGTTTTCTTTTTTTTTTAAGCTTCATTATTATTTTTTTTTAGAGTATATCCTGTGATTTTTAAAAAAAATATATATATATTTTTATAAGAAATTCCTATGGGATTTTTAACTTTAAGTAGCTGTAACTTTTTCCCCTAAAGACAACACCCATTTTCGTTCACTATTTCTTCATTATTATTTTTATAGAGTATATATATCCTATGATTTTTATAAAAAGGGGTGACACACCTCTGCACTACTATTTCCTTAAATGGTTTATAGTTTATACTATAGTATAAATGGAAAATACTTTAATACTAAAAAATACTTAAAGTAGTATTTTATTTACAAAATGTTTTTTAAACTTCTATTTTCTGATAGAAGTTTTTACATACCATTTTTTAAACCTTCCTCTTAATTTGTCCAAATTAGTTAGGGGTTCTGGAAGGGAAGGGGGGGGGGGAGAACCCTGGGTAACTTGCATTGTGCAAGTGGTGTCCGTTGTTGACAGGATGGGACAGTTGATAGAAAGAAAGTAACGAAATTTACCAATGGATCGGCAAGCTTGTTACTAGCTTCCACAGTGGTATCCCGTTAAAAAAATAAAATAAAAAAAAAAAAAACTTGCAAAAAGTTAAGATGAAAAAGACATTTTTTCTGTCCTATAGGGAATTTCTGTACTAATTGGACTCTGGAAAGAGGAAAATGGTCTCTAAGTATCCTTCAGGAGACAAGGGCACTAACGCACATAAAAAAAGCAGGCATAGATGATACACTATGAAGTTGGTAAAGGGTGTGTATAATAAATTAATACATGGTCGCTGATTAGGGAGTACCGATATGTATCGGGTATCGGTATCGGTAGTATCGGCCATGTTTTTCTCAGGTAATAGATCCGTGCAGGTATTCGGTATAGCGTCGAGGTGCAAAATGGCGATACATAAGCCGATACTGAGAATTAGTGGCTCTCTTACTTTGTGGGAGGTGAAAGATGTATGAGTGAAGATAACTTTTAGATCAATATTAAAGTCTAGAGTAATCAGTTCACGGAATATAAATTGAGCTATACCAAGTTATGTTTTTTTTTAACACTCGATAGTCCTTTTTAACTGTAGAGTCTGTTTTACGCGGGTTTCTCCAACCTGGCGTCCGATTGTTAGTAGTAAAAATTATCGCTTATGTTCGGCACGTCGCATTATGTATTTTTGGATTATTTTTAGGATGTACCGTAGATTATTCGTTATACCTACTTGTTTAGTTGACTCAATAGTATTTTATTTTGTACGACAACTTTCAGTGAGAGCGCGGGCTGATGCGTGAGTGTTTACTTTCTGGGATAGTCAATAAGTTTTAGATATATGGCTGTAAATAGGAAATTTTGTAATCGTTTAAATTTCTAGGTTTAGCGTAGGAAGTAAATAGTACGGCGAATTTATTTCTCACTTTTGTTTGGTCTATAGGTATATTAGCGTGTCTGTGGTGTGTGTTTTTTTTTTTTTTGGTTTTTTTGTCGGATTGGTCGTGGCGTGTGTGATGGCATATTTGCACAGGCGTGGGCTTGTTTCCTTTCTGAGACTTTGAGACTCCGACATTAATGTGGGGCTGTGCACTTCGAACGTCTGGCGAGGCTCATGGAATAAAGCAACCTCTGCGGGTCCAACTCTAAAACCTAATGTGTTGAGCGCTCTTGTTCTGAAGACGCACAGCGAGGAATACAGGAAAATTCATCCTCAACTCGTTTAATATAGTTCCAACTATAACTTCATTTTTTAGTAAGTTTCCGTTGGCGGGGACGAGGTTGGAGGTCAAGTGGCCTATGTGTAGAATATAGGAACGAGTTGCCCCCTATGAGAGAGAGTCTTGAGGAGAGCGAATCTCCTAACTTCGATTGTTCTGTGGCTTAAACTGCGCGCGAGAGCTAGACACAATATCTTATGCTCTGGCTACCTGGAGCGACTGAAGCAGTAAAACAGATCTTGTCACTGCCTTTTATGAGTTTACCCTTACTGAGCTGTCGTTCGAACGAAGTTACTGTGTATGTATATATCTGTTTCTTCATCCTAAAGATAAGGCTAAGGTCCTGCTGGTGTGTTGGGGTGAGTACGTTCAGAATGTACAATCAAAACTGAATTTGTGTTGGGGCTATAGCTCCACTCAGTCTTACCTTTGATTGTATAGTTGGGAGGGGAAGCCCGAATCATTCAGTAATTCTCAACGATCCGTGGAGAGAAACCTCGATAAGATTAAACCTGTGTACACTACAAATTCCGGCATCGTCCCCAGAGTACCGTTCTTGGAACAGGAGGAGGCGAACTGAACCTATAGGTGGTGGTCACCACTAAATCTTTTTCAGAACCTATAAAGTACACCATCAGTCTCGCTCACCTATCGGTAGAATCTTGACCACAACCTTATATCACTTAATTTTATATAACTTTCCCTCTCCAACATCCCATCCTGCCTATGCGGTGTTTTTCTGCACTATAATTAGAATGGACTGGTTTTGACTCGTAAGACGCCGATTCGGTGTCCTGCCGATGAGAAGTGAAGAGAACTGTAATTGTTTAATCGGGATGAGCAGGTTCATATCCCTCTTTGGACCTAAATCCTTTTCTCCCTCAAAAATCCGTGGTGCGATCGGTGCTTGTGCCCCTTGCCATTCATGCTAGAGACAATGCTTATCGGGTGTGTGAAAATTCTCGTTCTAATATCACCTTGCCCGAATTTTCACTCAGCCCTTAAGAAATCGTTTGCCAAGGATGATCCTCTTCCTCGAGGCGAGCAAAGCGGCGGACTTTCATTAAACGAAAAAGCGCTGACTGCGAGGTCATTGGTAGGTGTTAAGGCCGCTACAATAGGACAAATGTCTCTGGCCTGCTTGTGCCAATAAAAACATCGTACTAAGAGCATCTTTAGTGGGAAACATCCTTTTCCTCCTCTTATTCCAGGCGCTTAATATTCTGTGTTGTTAATTACTGCCAGACTGAAATAAAGCCAAATCAGAGGGCTCTGTTGGCCTCTTATTTCCTCTAATTAACCCTGGACATTTTCGGGTATTCTTCCTGCTCCCTTCTCTCCTCTCAGGTGATCCCTAAGGCTTTACCCCGTCATCTTCATTGTGATCGGGAGTGCATCGAGCCCCTGAAAATTATGAACGTTAGGAAGGCGGTGTCCCTTATGGCATTCGCCGTCCACGAGTTTGTTGAGGAAGTGTGCGTCCGTGCTGACCCCACCACGCGATGCGTTCCAATTTATCGTTCTACTCGGGATGCTTATCATTCCTTAATGCATGATACAATAGGAGCCTAGCACTAATTCGCCTCATGTCACAGCGGCGCATAGGGTTCCAGACCTATTTCGAAAAAAGAATGGATGCGGCTAAAACTGAGCCTTCGTGAACTTACGCGCGCGAGTGGGAGCGCAGACTTGTATTTCTACATTCTAGAATCTTTGGGAAATTCTTCTCCAACTGCTTCCACACTTCTTAGCAATTCATGCGTGGAAATCTCTTCCTTCTGCGAGTGACTCCTGAGTGACGCTTTCGGTGATATTGCTAGAGCGCTGGGAGCGATATACCTTGGTCCACATTTAAGCCCGATTGAGATGGTTTTCACTCCCGGATAGGTAAACTACGGAATAGACGTTGCTTGTGGGTGGGCTAGGTCGACGATAGCGTCCAAAGCATTGAACGCCAGGTATGGCCACGCGGTCAACTATCTAAAATAGGGGGATTTGAACCAGAGCGAGACACGACTGCTGCGTTCTGGGCACATACACGATAAGCTATCCACACATCACTCACTCGTTGAAGGCATCCTTCCCACAAGTAGACTAACTATAGAACTACGAAATATATATGCTGTATCTAACAATTATATAATACGACCGCCTCATTAAGCTTTTACTATCAAAGTTACGAGCACCAACCATTACACCATGTAACGACAATAGAACCCTAAATCAGTTGCATAAATAGCGCCAAGAAAGAGAGAGACATTGAGCCGCAAGAAAACTGACTGCGATATATTCTATGAGCTACTACAATCATCGCGAAACCAATAGGGTGATCCTACAACTGTTGCGGCCGTTGATATATTGAAGATATCCGCAAATCACACTTACAATCCAGCTTACAATCTCACACGCTAATTGCGTACTTCATTTCGAAGATGTCGACAAAAGGGCTTCCGACACAGGAGCCGTGCACTATCTATGAACTTCTATCGCACCTCATGATGCATATGACGTTGACCCATCCAGGGGTCTAGCAAACTCATAGTCAGAAGGCTGCTCCCTCTTTTAACTTTCTCACACAATTGGTCTCTCGTCTTAAATCTTTCCGGATCTATCTCGCTGATCTGGGTAGATTTCGATTGGGGTCCCGCTCAAGCTTGTGAATTGGATTCTTTAATAGCAACGCCACTTCCCTAGCAAAATCCTCTCTCTAAGACACATAGCTCTGAGAAAGCATTTTCACGAGCTATATCTCGGGCTGATGAGCGTCTGAGCGCGTGTGATTCTGCAGCAGATAGCTGAGATCGCTTTCCTGTTTGACAATATCACATCCTGGCTTAACATAGAACAGGCACAATGTGGTTGGCAAGACCTCAAATCAAGAGTGTTGCTAGGTCTGACAAGCGGCAGGCGGCGCCGCTGAAAGTGGAACGGAAAGAAGACTGGGAGTTCTGTTTAGAGGTCGGCAGCACACCGATCGCCGTTTATGCATATGCATATATGATTCATCGTCGGCGTTCTCCCGGAGAAAAAGAAAACGAATTCACACCTATGCAATATATATCAGGTCGTGCGTCAGTCGTTCAAGCCCTTGGAGGAGTGACTGGCACACATGTAAATCGCGCGCATATTTGTGGGGGGCGAGGCCTCTGGTTTCATCCGGCTTTTAGATAGAGATCGAGTCAAAAGGCCAACAAGACCTTATAAAACTGTCCTGTAAACTTTCGTAGTTCACTTGACCCTTATATTTGCCGGGCGCATTTAGGAGACCGAAAAGACGCGAGCATATAGATTATCCATCACCCTTCGCTCTATATAACGGGTACTAAAACGACCCAAAGAAGGCACTATAAGAAGGCACATAGACTAGCTCCTGACAAAAGGCGCAGGAACTATCCACTCGCGTACCACGGATAACCCACACATCGTAGAGCAGAAAAGCGAGTTGCTGGTGGTGCGGCAACGAGGCTGAGTATTCGTTATGTGTGTGAATGTTAGGTAAACTCCAGTGACCATAGGGATGTGAGCTCGTGTGCGGTATGGCTTGCGTGTTCTTTCCTGGGCCAGCCAAGATCTGTTGTGTGAGAGCGCTATTCCAGATCATATGTAGTGTTTTCCTACGCAAGTTTAATTTTCCTCACTTCTTTAAACGCCTGCGTCTGTGTTTCAGCGGTAGAGCTGGCGTAATTTGCGCTAGATTGGGCGATTTTGGAGGGCGTTACAGAGTCTATCCAGCACACGATCGCCATTGAATTAGATGACAATGTAAAAAAAATATATAAATAGAAAGGTTCTTAATAAGGGAAGGTCCCGTAAGCTAGGCGTAAAGGGCACCGCGCGGAGGTGAACCAGTTTGCTAGAAGCTACTTAAAAATAGCAAAGACCCGAAGATGTGAGCTCGCTTGACAAAAAAAAAAAAAAAAAAAAAGAAAAAAAAAAAGAGAAGTGGAAAGCCGCTTTGATCTGATGCAACCCCTGGGCAACGACATCTGAACGTAGTAGGGAACAGAATGGGGGGCTATGTTTCAGCCAAATAAAGCCAGTACGGTTGGAAATGATAGGGAATTTGTTGGAGATAGGTGTGTAAACTGTTGGATGAAGTTCAATGTGGAGCTCGAGAGAGAGAGAGCGGTGGCGGGCGATATTCACTTCAAAGGGGAGGATCACAGCCATCGGGGTGGGAGAACCGTCGAATGGTGAGAGAGAGACTTGAAGAGACCGTACATCAAGGAAAGCAAAGATAAAAAGGGTCGAAAAATTTGGCAGGTTCGTAGGGAGAGAGAGGACGATGAGGCTCTACGGGAAGCATGAGGATGCTGGCCTACGAAGAGAATCTTCATGTCGAGTGCGCGCATGGAAATGGGAGCCCGTAGTGGGTTTGGTGGTTTCAGGTGCGGAGTAATTCAGTGATTGCAAGAAGGATAATTGTAGTCGAGGGGCAGCCGAGCAGCTTCATGGGGAGGGGAATGATCGAGAGAGAGCTATTTAAAGTTTAGGAGGAAGGTAACACCCTCGTGAGAAAAGAAGGAGTGACGAGGTAAGATCGCCTCGCGCGGTGGGCAGAGATAAGCTATGCTGAAGGCACGCTTAATGGTTGTTGCATCACAATGTCTGTGAGATTGTTTGAATTGGGAGTATTGGAATGATATCTTATCCTTCAAGAGGGTAGTAGGATTGGTTAATGAGTCATGTTTGAGTTAAGTAAGGGCGTTTGTTTGTAGTTTTAAAACTATTTTCGGGCAGTGCTGATTTTGAATTTGCGAAATGTAGCTCTCTATATCGATCTATTGTTGTATTGCTTCTTTTTAAGTATTTGCCACGAGCTAGTTACAGAATCTTCTATTGTCAAGTTGAGTAATTCATAGTGGATAAAGCGATAAAAGGCCTAGTAGCTAACTTGTTAATACCTCTTGAATCAATGGAAAGGTGGACGGAGTATGTGTGATGATAAATAATACACAGAACATTGAGTAAAGAAGTTACGTGAATCAGTTTATGATGTTGGCAATTATTATTTCCTTAAAGGGTACTGATGTTGTACCTTATTTTAATTTAAATGACGATACTGATGGGCAACGTGAATGCACAACTTAGACACACACAGATTACACATGAACTAAGGTATTGTTTGTACAAGGAAATGCAATCTGAGAATTGATACAAAGTAGTGGCACAAATTTCTAATCGTAGTTATTACTCGAGGAATGTTACATTTAGATTTATATATATCGTTGAGTCCTGGAGTTATCAGTCGGAGCGATCGGTGAACGTTTAGAAATATGTCACGAGTCGCGGGAGCCTGTAAAATAGACGGCCGCCGGGGCGTAGGCACATGAGTTAACTATATGATTAGTATTAGAAGGTGAGCGAAGGAGCCTTTGTGAAATACCTCGAGACCGATTCGACTGCTGCGTCCTCTGATTTTATGGGGTATCGGTACATCCCTAGTCCCTATTAGCCTTAGCATCGGCACCACTTGATTCCCATTTGTAACAAAGCACACTACACTTATAACCGACCTTTCAGTAAGCACACAGGTTTGCGGACGTTGGACGTTACTTGTTGAGGTATAGGGCTTCCTGGGAACCTCTCAGGGGGGGTTCCCCCTAACCCTTGGTCGTTGGACGTTGGTTGGTTCACCAACCATCAGTGAATGGGGGATACGGGTTAAGAACCGCGTTAAGAGCGCCAACCTTTAAAATTCCGTGGATTACCTTTCTACAGCCAGGGTTGGGGATTTTTTGGATTTTTTGAGAAAAAAAATCAATTTTTGATTTTTTGGATTTTTTTTGAGAATCGTGACGTCAGGAAATATAATTTGTAAACAAACTTTTTTTTCAAGTTCGATTAAGTATTATTTTTAACCCTAGGCTCTATATCTGAGTTCAAAATCTTAAAATAGGGCTTATAGTCTATGACAATGAAGCAGAAACAAGAAAGAGTGTTATTTGTAATATTGATAATATATTACATCGAGAAATAAAAGAAACATTGTTTTTACATAAATTTTCCTTCATTTTTAAGTGTAGAAATTTGAAACAGAGTAGCCTTGCTATGATATTATAAATTCTAATTTTTTATTTCTATTGAAAATTAGTAAATCACTTAAATACCAAAAAAATTAATAATATATATATATATAATATATATATAATATATATTATAATATAATATATATATTATAGATATATATATATAATATAATATATAATATATATATATATATATAATGCATAAAATCAAACAGCAAAAATCATGATTTTTTTTGGAGCAAAAAAAATCAAGTGAAAAAATCAGTTGAAAAAATCATGATTTTTTCCGTGCCATCCCTCCCTGAATTTTTTTTTATTTTTTTTCTCCACAGCATTGTCAGAGTGGACTTACAAGAGTCCCAACATACAATGACGGAATCCAGCTGGTACTAATCCTCCTTCAGTATGTTTGGTTGATAACGTAATTAACCATGTGGAACTTATTCGCCAAACTACTGAAAAACCAGATAAGCACGGTTAGGGTAGGTGTGAAATAAATAAAAGATTGTGCAATTAGCCAAGAAGTGTTACTATCTTTAAAAAAAAAAATCCACCCAGTTAAGTTACAGAGAAGATAATTTCAATTTAAGTGTAGGTGTTTTGAAGAAGAATCCCAAATTAACCTATGCAGCCTGTTGTAACAAACAATTCAATGTAATGTGTTGTTGTGCCAATTTCGTAAACTGATCTCTAACAGCTGACACTGCGGAATACAGTATCAATAAAATAATTTGTCCAATCGGTGAAAGAAAGAGACAGTTGTCTCTTTAAGGGTAAAAATCCGTTATATTGATTAATATATTATCAATAAAAACGATCGGTATCCTTTATTGAATGATGGCTCCAATAGGTCCAATAATATTCACGAGAATATAAAAACTCTGTTATATACTTCCACACACACACACACATATATTTATAATTATATAATATAATAATATATATATAGTAATATAGTATATATATATATATAATATAATATATAATATAATATAATTATATATAATATAATAAATATATATAATATATATATAATAATATATATAATATATATATATATATCTTCTTTTGTGTTTATTTTTAGGACATAAAAACTAAGTAGGTATATATTTCAGTATACGTAATCTTCTATTTATTAGTATAGCAGAATATATTTTTGTCTCCATTTGGATGTAATTAGTGTTCAGATTTCAATAAAAATCAGAATAAGGTTCATTACTGATTCAATAGCGGTCCTAATTGTTGCGCTTGTGAAAATCAAAAGTTAATAATCAAAAATGTTAAGGGTATAGAGTTAAATTTGTCTAAATTCTTAATTTCTTTTCAAATATTTCAACTATCGAACCTATCTCTTATTCTTTTGCTTATACTAATACAATTTACCCTAAACTGAAGTGTTAAGTAAGGCAATTGACTAAAGCCAACAAGCCTGAGTTATCTTGAAACTCAAAGAACTACCTCAATAGAAAGCAAAAAATCGTGTGAAAAACCAACAAAATTGTCAAGGGAAAGACTATATAGATACACAATTGTTAAAATATAGCCTATATTATTTTTTAGTATTTAAAACTTTCAAAGATTTTATTGCTCTTTTCAGTGCTTAATAAGTTCATGAAAATTTAGAAAGAAAGATTTAGTTAAAAGAACATTAGGACATTAGGCAACATTAGAACATTAGAATATAGAGACAGTAAAAAGCCACATGGGCCTATCGAGACTGCCCCAGTCAACCACTACCCAAACATGCCATGCAAAATCCACAAAAGCACCCTAGGGCTTGTTTAAATTTGTTGTAACTACAAATCCACCAATTGGCTTAGTCATATAACCTAGATGAAATATAAAAAATATGATTACCCAAACCATCCACAATGCATTAATAACTAAGTAAGGTCACACAATGCCATCTAACAATAAACTGCTATAATAAAAACTCCGCCAATTTGGCCTTTGTCAATATATTAATTGATAACCAACCCATCCTATAAAGAATCTAGACCGTTTCTTAAAGTGTTGCATGATCGAGTCACATCAACAATCCTCCTCTGTGCAGACTATTCCAAAATTTAACAACCTAATTACTGAATGATTTCTTATATCAAAATGGCATGCTTTCTTCTTATTTTCTTATATTATGCCCTCCTGGTCACCTGTCCATGTTCTACTATGAAAAATTGATTGGTCTCTATCAATAGATATTAATATTTTGTAGACTTGTTATCATGTCCCCCTCTGAGAAATCGCTTTCTACAGAAAACATTCCTAACTCCTCAGCCTCTCCTCATAGCTCTTACCCTCAAACCAGAAATCATCCTTTGTTGCTCTACGTGCCACTCTCTCTAGCCTATCTAAGTCTTTCTTTAAATAAGGGGCCCCAAACTTGTGCACAATAATACTCTTTTACTGGCCTAACATAGCTATTTACAGTTTACTTATTACTTCCTTGCTCTTGTAAACAACATTGCGATTTATTTATGCCCAACATCTATAGCTTATTTCTTAGCTTCCAAAACATTTGATTAGCTACTTTCAAAGTTACTGCTTATAATCACACCTAAATCTTTTTCTTGGTTCCCAGACTCAAGCCAATCCCCATTCATATCGTATTAAAAACTTTTAAAAATTTTGAGGTAACCTAGGTGAAAAACCTTACACTTTACATGTAAAATTCATGTTTGCCACTTAATCTGTCCTCACCAATGATTAGTTTATCAAGAGATCATTTGAAATCTTTATGCCACCTTCACTAATTCCTAACTGAGGTGGCCACTTTGAGGGATCATCTGCAAACTTAGAAACCTGGCATTTAGTCGCCTGGTCTAAATCAATGTTAATATTATATGAAGGAACAATTAGTGGCCCCAAGCACTGACCCTGTGGGACACCATCTTCACTATTTCCTCATGATGATTTATTCCCATTAGTGTACACACTGTTTTCTATTTCGCAACCACTCTTTAATCCAACACCAGTACCATCTCCACCGTATACCACATGCAATAACTTTTCAATCAGCCTTTAAATGGGGAACCCTTATCAAAAAGCTTTACTAAAGTCTAAATATAACAATACAACTGGACTCCCTCGGTCAATGGCAGTCCAGTAATGTATCCATAAAGTTCTAAAAGTTTGTCTGACATGACCTAGCCCTTTCTGAAACCAGCTGGAGTCATACAAGTACCGTTGTTTTATCTTCTAAAATATTGTCTCTATATGACCTTTTCAGTAACTTTCCCAGAACCTTTACAACCAGAATGTTATAGCTACTGGCCTATAATTCCAAATCTTTCCTTACTACCTTCTTTATAAATAGGCACAAACATAAGCTGTTTTCCACATCTGGTTACCTCCACCAAATGTTATAGATTCGCTTAAAAATCAAATACAGTTGCTTTGCAGTGCTGGTACTACCCTCGTCAAGAATTCTACCATTATACATCAGGGCCGGCAGCTTTACTTGGATCAATATGACTACAATAAACGTTTAAATATCTTTTACATCAGATATTCCAAATTCTGTGTCAATTGTTAACAATGCATACAAGAACTGATAGTCTCTGACTATAATCTAAATTTTTTCCTCTGTAAAAGCACTGAAGCAAAATAAAGCCATTGAAAATGTTGACCAACTCCTTATCCTGAACTCACTAAATTTTCATCAATTTTAATTGGAGCAATTGTCCCTATCTTGACTTTTAAATTTTATAAAACTAAAAAAAAAAATTTCAGGTTCTATTACTATTCTTGCTAAATTAATTTCTCTGCTCTCTTTGCCTTTCTTATTTGGCTTTTGGTTAAGTTCATTTCTATTTTCCTATAATTTTCTAAATCATCTTCCCTATTACTTACCCTTGAATATTTAAAACATCTGCGCTTTTCATGTAATCTTCTCTTCTTATCTCTCTATGTCCACCAAACAGGTTTCTCTTCGCCCACCCTAATGGTTTATCTTTAAAAACATAACTGACCTGAAATATTCATTAAAATTTGCTTAGAATGTTCCCACATGATAAAACAGTTTTTGGTCTTTAAACTCTTTATCCCAGTCAGTTATACTAGACATGTCTCGTAATTTGGTAAAATATCGCCATTCGGAAATTCTTTGATCTTTTTCCTTATTAACTTGCATTTTGGGCCCAGATATCAAATTCATATTAAATCTAATTAAATTATGGTCACTAAGTCCTATATTCTCCTCAACTCTAACTTCCATCCACCATAACTTTCAATCATTAGTTAATATAATAATTACAGAG